>JBBBDQ010001220.1:3130000-3310000 GCA_037127315.1 Ascarosepion bandense | reverse complement strand
GTCAGAAATTTCATCTGCGTGCATTTTGTTGGTTTTTTCACACTTGCTCATTAAATCTTTTTTCATGTTGGGAATCATTGACCTTTCGTTGGCCAAATTTTTTTTTATATTTGTGAAATTTGGCTTCATCCTTACACTTCAAAATTGTTTTCAGCGATTTTGATTCAGTTCTACTCTACGGGTCATCTAGTTCTTTTTGTAGCTTTCGGAATATTATTTTTTGCTACGAAATCCTTTTTTTTTTTACTGCGTTTGAATTTAGTGTGTCTGTGTGTGTCTTAGGTTTTTATGTTGTTTAGCTGAGGGTAAGCTTGTATTTTTTTAATAAAAATATTCTTCTTGCGTCATGAGCGTGTCATAATCTGAATTTTGGTAGATAGGCATTACTCTGAATTTACCTCCACTACATTCGTGTGAATGTTGGGAAACGTACATTTTCTTGTTATTGGCTAGTTTAATGTTACTTCTGTGCAGAGCTACTCTTTTATGAAGACATTTTGTTGCTCCCACGTGTATTTTTGCGCATTTATCGCATTTTAGGGCATAAATTAGGTTTTTAGAGTTGCATCTCAGACTTGTTTTTGTTTCGAATGTAAATGTGTTTTCGAACTTGAAGTAGTTTTTTTTCTGTTATGTTGTAGACCTCACATCTTTTTTTGTTGCATTTTGGGACCCCCTGTGTTGTGTGTTGCTCGAATTTTGATGAGGTTAGTATGTTTTTTAAATTTTTGATTTGCGTTTGTTTTTAATTATTTTAGTTGTCTTTAAGATTTCCTTTATTTTATCATTTTTGTTGAGTAATTCTATGTGTTTTTTTTATCTTTGGAAATAATTTTGGATTTTTTTGTTGTGTGTGTAGACATATGCAAAAGGGCTTTCTTCTTTTTCATGTTTTCTTGTATTCTGGAGAGGTTCTAATGGTATTTTTTCTGCCAGTTAGAAATCCTTGTTTATTAGTGGGGTGGGGTATCCCCTTGTTTATTAGTGGAGTCGGGTATCCCCTTGTTTATTAGTGGAGTCGGGTATCCCCTTGTTTATTAGTGGAGTGGGGTATCCTCTTATTTTGTAGTGGTTTTCGTAGTTTCTCTACGCGTTTCGTCAGATACTACTGTGAAAATTCGTCGTGCTAGGGAGTAGGGGATAGATTTTAGACAACTTTTATGGTAGGAGACTCTTGAAATAGTGTTATTGTTGGGTGTCTGTAGAATCATGGTAAATGTCTGTGGTGAGGTAATTGGTTTTGGTTTTTAAGAGCATGTCATTATAACTATATTCAAGTGTGAACTTAATTTTGGAGTGCAAGCTTTGTAGTTTGTTTATTTCTCCCTATGTTGATTCCCAAAAGATAAAATTATCTAGATATCTCTTCCATGATTTAGTGAATTTTTATTTTATGTCTTCTCCATATTTGTGCCTTATTTGGTTGTATAGGTTTTCTTCTAGATATGCTAGTGTGGGTGTTGCATATTTCGGTACCATTTTTGTTCCCATCGCGGTACCTGTCGTTTGAATAAAACTTTGGTTGTTAAATTAGAATGAATTGTTGTCTAAAATTAGTTTTATACTCTGTATAATAAATTCTTTTGTGAAGTGTGTGGGAAGCATTTCTGGGTGTTCCTTAATCCAAAATGTAATGGCTGGTTAACATCGTTTATAGGGTATGTTGCTGTACAGGCAGTTCACGTCAAATGTTAATATGTGTGTACTACATTTTGTGGTATGAAGCTTAGAAAATATATGCTGTCTCTGATGTAGCTTTTTATTTTTGTGATATATGGTTGTAATCTTTTATTTATTTATTTTTAATCGTATCACCCCGAGCAAGGCGGTAACGCCACTGATGTGCAGGGTGCTACGTAAGAGTGAAAAGATTAGAAAAAAGAAAGCCGGAAACCACATCCTGAACAGGGAACAAGGGATGAGCCTCTACACCTGTACAATAGACGTGTGTGGAGTGTGAACCGGACGATAATTTAGTCTATCTACTCCAATTGAGAAAAAAAAAAAATGAAAAAGAAAAGAAAAGTGAAAAGATTGGAAAAGAGAAAGCCGGAAACCACATCCTGAACAGGGAACAAGGGATGAGCCTCTACACCTGTACAATAGACGTGGGTGGAGTGTGAACCGGGCGATAGTTTAGTCTATCTACTCCAATTGAGATAAAATGAAAATGAAAAAAAGAAAAGTGAAAAGATTGGAAAAGAGAAAGCCGAAAACCACATCCTGAACAGGGAACAAAGGACGAGCCTCTACACCTGTACAATAGACGTGGGTGGAGTGTGAACCGGGCGATAGTTTATTAAATTGCTCAATCTGCTTGTTGGGCAGGCTGGTCATTCTACAATGGGTTTGAATTTATATCACTAGGGTTTGGGGTATGAATATATTCATATTTTTCTTCCTGAATAGCTGCTTTAATTGTGTTTGATTTATGTATCTTTAGAAGTTCGTAAAAATTGTTGGTTTTTAAAATAAAGTCTACAAGAAAATCTTTTTCTTTTTGCGTTGGTATTCTACTGTGTTTTCATCTATATTATGGTTGACTAATTTCCAGTTATTTTTGTCTCCTAGCATATCTTGAATGTTTGTTTTGTAGTAAGTTTTATCCATAATGACTACAGCACTACCTTGTCTGCTTCCTTTATTATTATGTCATTGTTCTCATGGATGTTTTCTAATGCTAGTTTTTGTTTGTGTGGGAAATTGTTATGGGAGTTGTGATTGTTTTGAAAGATTGTTTCAACTAATCCAGTCATTCCTCTCTAACCGCACAATGAAGGTGGTATTAAACGGACATGTCTCCCAGAACTACCATGCAAACGCAGGTGTCCCCCAAGGCTCCATCTTAGATCCTACACTCTTCCTGATATACATTAATGATCTCCCTGATTCCATAAGAGCCCAAGTAGGTTTGTACGCCGATGACACCACAATTTACTCTCGCCTCCTACAAAAATCTAGTGTAGGCGTCAAAGATAACCTCGCAGCCGAGATTGAAAAAGACCTTCAATCCATATTGGACTGGGGTAAGAAATGGCTAGTAAATTTTAATGCTTCTAAAACGAAGCTACTTTCAATTAACCTACCTCCCATTAGCATGGACCAGTCTTGCCCCCCAGAGAGTAAAACACTGCGCCTCCTTGGTCTCACACTTTCAGCGGACCTCAAATGGAATGACTATATCGAATCCATTGCTAAATCCGCTGCTATGAAAGTCGGTTCTCTGTGTAGGGCCCGGAAGTTTTTTTCCGTCTAAATCTATCCTGCACATATATAAATCTACCATCCGCCCGTTTATTGAATACTGCTGCCATATCTGGTCGGGTGCCCCTGCTATTCTCCTCGGGCTTCTCGATAAGGTTCAGAGGAGGGTCTGTAATGTGATAGATACCGACTTGGCAGACCACCTGCAGTCTCTCTCCCACCGGCGCTACGTGGCTTCCTTGTGTCTCTTCTATAAATACTTTCACGGCTTCTGCTCCGATGAACTTAGATCACTAGTGCCCCCTAAATACGTATTTGAACGAGATACTAGATTAGCAACTAGATCCCATCCTTTTACAGTGAAACCTATAAAATGCAACTGCAACTTCTACTTCAACAGTTTCTTTCCTCGCACTTCCCGACTGTGGAATTCCCTTCCACATGATTGCTTCCCCGACGGATACAATCTCCAGGAGTTTAAATGTAAGGTCAATAGACACCTTCTAACACACTAACCTGCTCCCATTCCTCCTGACATTCCCTATGTCTAACATTCATTCCTACTGTTTCCCAGATTTTTCAAAGAATATATTCATTTCATTTGAATCGCTTTTCTTATTGAGGAAATATTTAGAATTGTTTTTTTTTTTTACTACTGAGCTATCGGTAGTATTGTTGTTGTTGTGTAATATATCTATGAGTCTAAATTTTCGTGCGAATTCTCAAAGGTCTTTTTTTTAGGTTTGTAATGTTACTTTTTAGGGTGGGACAGAATTTTAGACCTAAATTTAGAGGGTTTATTTCCTCTTCTTTTAAAGGATATGAAAAAAGATTAATAATAATGGGTTTTGGGTTTTTAAATTGGTCTTTTCCTTCGGATTGGATGTTCTAAAAACTGTTTTTTAGTTGGTGAGGTACCTGTATTTATATGTTTTAAAATTTCTGTGTGGTAGGGGTTTGAGTTGGAAAATGTGGTGTTGGCATATCTGGAAGATCTTGGACGGATGAGTATGTTTCATTTGTCGGATTTTTAGAAGTAATTATCGTCCATTTTGTGTTGTAGAGAATGTTTTGTAGTTGCGTCTGTGTTATGAAATAGTGGCCTGTTCATTGGTGAGTGGCCTGGTGCGTCATCCTGTATTGGATGAGTGGATGTGTAGGTGCGTGAATACTAAAATACCTGAAATACCTAAAGAGGTAGAATCGCCGACTGACGCCAATTCGGTCGGGTTTCAATTCTGGGTTAAAAAGCAATCGGAGTCTAACCGTACTGATGAGCTGTGGTACAGCGAAACAGATCTGTCTGCGGATGACAATATTTATGTTCTCACACCCTGATTGAGCACTCTGGAAGAATGGTAGACTTTGAAAAACAGTAGCTATTCTGGGATGTACGCATCGCTCATCCAGTAAAATGAATTAGAGCACTCTGGCTATTGGGCGTGTATAATGATAATATACGCGCTAAAAGGTCTGCCTTTTTCCACCGAACGCCCATAGCTCAGAGGTAGAATCGCCGACTGACGCCAATTCGGTTGGGTTTCAGTCCTGGGTTAAAAAGCAATCGGAGTCTAACTGTACTGATGAGCTGTGCTACAGCGAAACAGATCTGTCTGCAGATGACAACATATATATATATAATCATTTTACCCTAAGCAAGGCGGGACAGCCACTACTGTGCAGGGGTTACGGTGAGAGACAAGACTGGTACAAGGGGGGGGGAGAAAAGAATAAAAGATAAACTGGATTAAAGAAGAATTTTTTAGAGATTGTAGCTCTCAGGGAAGCAAGTAAACGGAAGAGAGTTCCACAGGAGGAAAGTGCGGGAAAAGAACCTTGGAGTAGAAGAGGCGGTTATATTTACCTGTTTCAACGCTAAGTGTGGAGCCTAGATGCCAACCTAGTAATCTGTTTAAATTTATATATTCGAGGCACCAGGAAAAAAAGCTCGTCAGCGCAATTGCCATGAAAATATTTGTAGAAAAGACAGAGGGAAGCCACGTCATGTTGGTGAGGTGAAGTCGAGATGTGAAGTTAATGTCGATTAGGTTACAGATCCTTCTTTTGTTAAGAAATTCGAGATGAACCGAAGAATAAACTCTAAAAAAACCAATAACGATCATATATATATATATATATATATAGCCGACCAAATTCATAAAGCTTAGACTATGACGATAGAAAAAAACCATTGAGTCGTATCCAGGCATTCTAACTGCAGTCCTACGAGAGACATTCACTCAGAGATTAATATAATTAACCAGTTTGTAAGCGAAACTGCCTGTCTAAGTAACAAAGTGTAAATGAAGTGTTCCAGTAAGTGTTTTACTCCAAGTAATACAATCCTGAAGTAAGATAGTGTTCATAAAAAAAAGGAAAATGAAAAACAAGAAAGTATTTCATCCTATGATCACTGCTGTCATCTTAAACGCTAATGTTTCTTTACCTGTGTCTTTCGTTTTAGAAGAGATGTCTTCCGGGAACGAGTGCTGTGAATCGAGACACACTCCAGGTCGGTACTGCGCATTGCCACTTGAAGTGATGGAAGCCGGTTAGAAGAAAATGGTCCGTTCTAAAAATAGCGCACGCATTTCGACGATATCATATACCAAAGATATTTTGTCAAATAAAGAGGAAGAAAAATTTGGTATTTTCGATTTGCATCTATTTTTTTATACTAAAAAGTTTACCAAGTATAAGGCAAAAGAGCAACTCAAGGTAGAGTGTTACTGCGTTGTATGAGCGTCATATGGTGCGCAGTTCATGAGAGCATGTAAGAAAGACAACGGTTGACCCAAGACTTAAAAAGGTCAGGATTAAAGTGATGGGGGAAAATTTCCTGACGGTAGTTTATTTTCCAAAACAGCAGTTTGTCAGAAGAATCTGACCGAATGGAACTTACATCTATCTATCTATCTATCTATCTATCTATCTATCTATCTATCTATCTAAGCTTGTTCATATCTATCTATCTATCTATCTATCTATCTATCTATCTATCTATCTATCTATCTATCTATCTATGCAGCTAGCTATCTCATTCTCTTCCTATCTAATTCTCCTCATATCTAATTCTCCTCATATCTATCTATCTATCTATCTATCTATCTATCTATCTATCTATCTATCCTTGCCTGTTCATTATCTATCTATCTATCTATCTATCTATCTATCTATCTATCTATCTATCTATCTATCTATTTCTCTTCATATCTATGTAGCTAGCTATCTCATTCTCTTCCTATCTAATTCTCCTCATATCTATCTATCTATCTATCTATCTATCTATCTATCTATCTATCTATCTATCTATCTATCCTTGCCTGTTCATTATCTATCTATCTATCTATCTATCTATCTATCTATCTATCTATCTATTTCTCTTCATATCTATGTAGCTAGCTATCTCATTCTCTTCCTATCTAATTCTCCTCATATCTATCTATCTATCTATCTATCTATCTATCTATCTATCCTTGCCTGTTCATTATCTATCTATCTATCTATCTATCTATCTATCTATCTATCTATCTATTTCTCTTCATATCTATGTAGCTAGCTATCTCATTCTCTTCCTATCTAATTCTCCTCATATCTATCTATCTATCTATCTATCTATCTATCTATCTATCTATCTATCTATCTATCTATCTATCCTTATCCTTGCCTGTTCATTATCTATCTATCTATCTATCTATCTATCTATCTATCTATCTATCTATTTCTCTTCATATCTATGTAGCTAGCTATCTCATTCTCTTCCTATCTAATTCTCCTCATATCTATCTATCTATCTATCTATCTATCTATCTATCCTTGCCTGTTCATTATCTATCTATCTATCTATCTATCTATCTATCTATCTATCTATCAGCTACTTGTATATTGTCAATTACTGCCACTACACACACACACACAGCCTTTGAGATTTGAAAAAGAAATCACTCGACCGGCGATCGAGAGCAAGGGAAAATTTACTCGCCTCAAAATCACTCGACCGACTCCATTTTCTTAATAGTCGCCTTACGTAAACATAGCATGAATCGCTGACGGAAAACAAAAAAAAAATGAAATTTTAATTAAAATTTCGAACGTGTAATTTCTTTCTTCTGTTTGACTACAACCTTTATCTCATAGATGATATAAAAATAACAAATCTGATTTTCTCAACAATTTTCTATTAAAAAAAATCACTTCTATAATTTATTTTTTGGTGCGTGGTTGAAAGAAGTATGCATATTTTTTTTTCTTTCTTTCAAATGTTCATTTTTACTTTTAGTAAGCGGGGAGGAATTATAGATGTTGAGTCAAGGATAATATTTTTCAAATGAATTTCTAAAAATCTGCGAACGTCTTTAATCTGGGCGACAGAGACATTTTGGCTTCATTCTGGAAGCGTTAATTAAACGAATGTTTACACTGAGCGGAACGATAAAAGTGAGACATGAGCTTGTCAATCTAAATTCCATTTGTCAGATCTTGCTTTGATGATTGCGAGGTGTCACTGTCTTTTTTTAACCACACATTTCGACGTAAATCAGGCGTCATGCACAAAACCAAAGAGTTCAATAATGTCGTTGTACGTCATTCTAAGTAACTTGTGAATCTTCAATGGCATACCTTTGGCTTGTGAAAGGAATCAGATTTCCTTTTTCGATATTTGAAGGGACACGTTTTATTGCGAGTAAAGCAATAAACTTTAATCTACCAATTAAATTTTTAATCGACTAAGTCGATCGGGGGAATGAAATCTCAAAGGTTCCACACACATATATTTATCAAGAAAGAAATATATATGTATATTTATAATTAATAAAAACTAGATGCTATATTTAATTTCGCACAGACATGTATGTGTATCTCTGTGTTTGTGTGTATGTGTCAAATGAAATGCTACAAAAATGAGAAATAACAGCTCAGTCGATTTTGTCACCATTCTCTGCTTGTAGAAATAAACAGCCCGCTTAATGCATGAAATAAAAGGTAAAGATGTAGTGAAGCTGTGGCATTGTAGCTGAGACAATCATAACACACGAACAGAAATTACTACATTTAAATTATTTTTGAAGAGCAAATCTGTCTTACAGGTGACAGATACGGTATTTATTGTCGAGGAACACTACTAAAGTTACCACCAGCTGTAGTGATGAGCAGGTGAGTGTCGGACCTGTAAACATTTGTAGTTCACGAGAGAAGTTGCAGTCTTGGCAATTCCGTAATTAAGGGATGTTGGCGCAGACCAGTTGACTCTCTTAACGCCTTCGGTGTTTTCTGGTAGTGATGGTCTTTTCAACGCATTTCTTCACATGCATGGGTGAGACAATCTGCTGGTTTTAAGTTAATTTAGTGGTTCCTCTGCTCGCCAGATTTAAACTCCATTGTGCATTTGTGGTACACATTTAAGACCTTATTAAATTCTCTGCAGCCACACCCAACTAACATATCTCTTGGTTAAAACAAACACATTGATTTTGCTAAGTATTTATTTTATTATATTTAGAACTGATTTAGATACAAATTTTCCAACTCTGACTACTGTCGGCTTTCATATGTACTTTTGAAGAAGTTTTCTTTTTTTGGAATGTGTTAATTTATTTTTTTTTTTACAAAGTTCGCGTCTTCTCACGTCATATACTTCAAGTAATACATCATCTCCCACGTCAGTTAGTTTACTTTTGTTACGAAATATTATGAGTATGCTGTTTCCTAAATTTGATAAAATGTTATTGATACTGGATTTTTAAATCGGAATGCTTTTAGTGTTTGTAGACGTATTTTTAAATAGCTTATGTAATATCGTATTTTTGTAGCATTGGTAAAGATTTGTCGGATTAACTGTGCTCATTGTCAAGTTGGTTGGCGTTGATTTGCAAAGATAAGATAATCGCAGATATAAAATCTTGGTAGAAAAACCAATGTAAGAATTTGTATTATTGTGAAAGCCGAAGAACAGGAAAATGGTTCCAGAAGAACAAATATATATATATATATATATATATATAGTCATCCGCAGACAGATCTGTTTCGCTGTAGCACAGTTCATCAGTACGGTTAAACACCGATTGCTTTTTAACCCAGGATTGAAACCCGACCGAATTGGCGTCAGTCGGCGATTCTACCTCTGAGCTACGGGCGCTTGATAGAAGGAGGCAGATTTTTTAGCGTGTATATTATCATTATACACGCCCAATAGCTGAGAGTGTTCTAATTTATTGCTGAATGAACGATGCGTACATGCCAGAGTAGCTACTGTTTTTCAAAGTCTACCATATATATGTCAGTCAGTTAAGTGCCATACGTGATACACGCTTGGGCGATCATGTCTCGAAAGAGACATGACTGACTGGGCAGAAGATTATCCCGCAGTAGGTTGCCATTGCTTTCTGTGGTAGACTGGTTGCCGACCAAGGCTAGAGAACCCAATCTGTCCTGTTATTTAACCCATAACTGGAAGGAATAGACGGATTAATACCTTTCCCAAGGGTATTTGCGCGTAAATGAATGCAGTGAATTCAGCTGGAATTCGAACTCGGCTCCCCGATTTCTCTTCCGAGCCGATATCCAATGCACCACAACGCACATCCTTATGTAGCTCTTCTATAAATACTTTCACGGTTTCCGCTCCGATGAACTTAGATCACTGGTGTCCCCTAGGTACGAATTTGCACGAGATACTAGATTAGCAACTAGGTCTCACCCTTTTACAGTGAAACAGATAAGATGCAACCGCAATTTCTACTCTAACAGCTTCTTTTATCGCACTTCCCGACTGTGGAATTCCCTTCCACATACCTGCTTCCCCGATAGCTACAATCTCCAGGAGTTTAAATGTAAGGTCAATAGACACCTCCTAACACACTAACTCGCATCCATTCTCTTAAACACGCTTCCCATCTACCCAACCCTCATCCTCGGTATCCTTACCCGTCTATCACCCTCCTTCTGACATTTCCTATATCTAACTACTCCCTCTCATCACTTTACCCTATGTAACCCTCTGCCCAATAGTGCCAGTAAAATGCCTTGCTCGGGGTGAAATGATTAAGATTATATATATATATATATATATATATATATATATATATATATATATATATAGTTATTGTTCAGAATTATATTAGAACAGTATACAAATGTATTAAAAAGTGCTCAAGACATATATAATGCAGAGCTTTTAAATATTTTTATTTGGATTCAGTCGATTACGCAACCTTAGCGTACAATGGCCGAAACTTCGTGATTATGAAAATAAAGATGACGACAACAGTTCGAACAATGTAAATTATATATATATATATATATTCAGTTAGATAGGTGTGAGTTTGTGACTTGGGTATCGTCAGACAAGAGATTGGATATATGTAAGGTTGCGTATATCGGTGTATTTTTGTGGAAGTGCGAGGAAAATTGGGAGGAAAATTTGTCGTTGTGATGTCTCTGATACAAACGCAGACGCAGATACAAACTTGTACATCCATTAACGTACGCAGAGACACATAGACACGCGCTCACATAAACGTAATTATATGTGAACCGTATGGGGCTTGGCATATATATGCATATGTGTGCCGTTGTGTACATACATACGTGCAGATGGTTTGTCTATTTCTGTTCTCTGAACAATACTTTCTCGTACGCACATATATAGGTATGATGTGGTCTGTGTGAAACTATGATAGGTAAAAATTGATATTATTTTTAAATATTTAAGACTGTATTGATATTTTAAAGTCGGTTATTAGCTTGTTTTTGGTGGTTGCACATATTTAAATGGTAGAAATTCTAATTTGTAATGCTTGTTTGTTTTTATGTGGTGGTATTAATTTTACTGCGGAAGAGAGGAGTAATTTACGTTTATGATGATTGCGGACTAATACGGCAATAATAATTGTGATGTTTGGGGTGAGTTTGATGATAGTAACAGTTATGGTAGCAAATAGTTATTGCAAAGCAGTAGTAGTGATTAGTAATAGTGGTGGAATGATAATAACAATAAAAGCAATTATTATGATGATAGTTTGAACTGGAGAATAATTGATAGGATTATGGTATTAGCGGTTTTTTACCCGTTTGGTATAAATTGTGATAAAAGGTATTTATTTTCGCGTCTACGTTTCCAAATTATTTCTGATCTTATGTTTAGTAAGTTCATTTGTGGTGTATGAGATATAATTGCTATTTTTCATGTAGACAAAGTAGGCATTTTTTGTACTGTTGTTGTAGGCAGGTGCTTTTTTCAATATTTTCCAGCTTATTCATATCTATATACATACACATTTCACACACAAACACACACACACACACACACACACACACACACACACACACACACACACACACACACACACACACACACACACACACACATATATATATATATATATTGTGCATCATCTTTAAGGATTTGTTTGCTACAAATATCTTGATATGAGGGGGTGTCAATAAGTTCTCTGACCAACCAACATCCCAAATTCAGACCAAATGATTAAACAATACCATTTTGTCAGCTTGGACTAAGAACTTTTCATCAGTCTACTTAGTGAGGTTGACCACTTGAAACAAGTGAATTTTGTCTCGATTATCAGCAAACTAGCCTGCATCATAGAATTGAATTTCAAACACGTCGTTATAACCACATTCTTTATTTCCCGTTTGAAATTTCTTTTTCCTGAAATAAAGATCGTGAAAATGGGCTCCACCCAAGGCAAACACAAACTACGAACGCGGACAGAATGAAGCTGAAACCAAAAACAAGAAAGATAACGCAGGGGAAATGTTTTTACTCTATATGAAAGAGATTGGGGGTAAAAAGGTTCCTGGTTCGACCCACCCACTAAAATCTGATAAAACATCAGAATTATCAGTACCGCTGGGGCTAGACGGATTAATTTTGCTTGATACTAACAGTTAAGGGAAAGGCATGAATCAACTTTTCCCTAATCTCAGTCGTCTTGAGTGTTATCTTAACAATACATCTCTTCCCTCGACGCGATCGATGATAGAGAAGATTTGTATGCATTAATCGGCCAATATTACATTCGCATCAATATCACTAGTGGTCCGTTATATATATATATATATAATTTTTTTGTCTTGATCATGTTTGTGAATCTTTTCGTATTTTTGTATAATATTTTTCCTTGTGAAAATTGAATTATGATTTTTAACTTTTGAAATTTTTGTGGTTATTAGACAGTGTTTAGTTTTTATTTCTTAGATGAATAATTTTCAATAATCTTGGAATTTTGGAATTATTTCGGACTTTTGTTCTCATCTTGGTTGATATAGATGTTATAATAGATACAGCGTTTCGACCAAGTACCCTCTGGTCATCATCAGGTTTCCATAGATTGGAATTATTTCGAACTTTTGTTCTCATCTTGATATAAATGTATTAATAATGCTGTGTCTATTATAACATTTATATCAACCAAGATGCGAACAAAAGTTCGAAATAATTCCAATCATTAGGCACCTGATGATGAGCAGAGGGTACTTAGTCGAAACGTTGTGTCTATTACGACATCTATATCAACCAAGATAAGAACAAAAGTTCGAAATAATTCAAATCTATGGAAACCTGATGATGAGCAGAGGGTACTTGGTCGAAACGTTGTGTCTATTACGACATCTATATCAATCAAGATGAGAACAAAAGTTCGAAATAATTCAAATCTATGGAAACCTGATGATGAGCAGGGGGTACTTGGTCGAAACGTTGTGTCTATTATAACATCTATATCAACCAAGATGAGAACAAAAGTTCGAAATTATTTCAAGACACTTTTTTCTTTCTTCCTTTTTGCAGTTTTATCTGTATTCATTGATCAGTTTGGTTATATTTAGATTTGTGTCATGATTGTTTATATATATATATATATATATATATATATATATATATATTTACAGCTAAGACATGTCATGCTATGTACACATGTGCCATCTTAAATTCCTTATATATATATATATATATATATATATTACAGCCTTTGCGATTTCACTCGCCCGATCGACTCATATAATTAAAAACTTAATTGGCCGATTAAAGTTTATTGCTTTACTAGCCCGCAGGTCGATTGAAAATCTTACGAAAAGTAAAAATGAACATTTGAAAGAAAGAAAAACAAAACAAAACAAAAAACAAAAAAACAAAAAAAAAAACGCATACTTCTTTCAATCACGCACCGAAAAACAAATTATACAAGTAAGTCATTTTTTTATTGAAAATCGTTGATAATTTAAGTACCTCCACTCATTTGTTAAAAAAACAACAAAAAACAGCATATGATTTTAAAAAGGCTGAAATTTAGTAAAAACAAAGTTTAATCATCAAATAGTCTATGCTATTATTAAGAGGACAGATCAAATTTTGTTGTTATTATTTTTTTTAATTTTTAAATACTTTCTGACACGTTCAAAATTTTAATTAAAATGTCATTTTTTGTTTTCCGTCAGCGATTCACGCTACGTTTATGTAAGGCGGCTATTAAGAAAATGGAGTCGGTCGAGTAAAATGATCTTGGGGCGAGTAAATCTTCCCTCGCTCTCGACCGCCAAATCTCAAAGGCTGTATATGTATAATTAAATATATATATATATATATATAAGTCTGCAGATGACGTCAACAGAGCGACTCCCCCCCCCCAAAAAAAAATAAACAACATCCGGCTTGAAATGCACTGGACCGCCGAGTGAGAATGACAAATACATCTGGTCGTAGATAGGATCAACAAGAAGACAACCCAGAAAAGCAAAAATGTGTGGAAGTTTTAAGACTATTTAAAGTCTAGGATTTTTAGCGGAAAAAAAAACAAAACAAAACAAAAACAAAAAACAAAAACAGAGACTGGCTAACGACTACCGACAGCTTCTTCGTATGTGCGATCTCTCTCCGGTTGTACTTCTGCTCCACACAAGCGTAACCGACGAAGAATAACAATATAAAATTATATTTTTATGTATATGTTTTTTTTTAGATCCAGCGGCAGTATCTAACAACAAGTTGAACAAGGCTATTACACTGAAACATTCAGCCATGATGACTTGTGAATTCGTGCCAACATAATTAAAACGTTGTGGCTGTCTTTGAAAATGAGCATTCAAAATACAGGCATTTATTTAACATGAATCGAACATCAACCTTTTATACTGGGAAGAAAATAATTCTTAATTTAATTACATGACCGGACGGTTTAACAACGATTGTTTGTCATTCATTGTTCGTATTTTTGATAAAGAAGCCCACACAGCAACCATTTACAAATTGTTGGGTTAATTACAATTGTAAACATTTCCCACGGAAAGTTTTCGAAATTATTTTCTTTTGCTAAGGTTTAAAGTTCGTTTACTCAAAGTGATGAGATTTATCTTGGTTTTGTCTATCGAAACGGTCTCCTATGTCTCCTGCCGGGCGATAGCTTTTGTCGGTGACGTCAAACACGACTCTCCCCTTGATATTTCTGTCGTCGCAAGTGCAGGAGAAGAAATGAATGAAGCAACAACAAAAGTGTCTTCGAGATTTTTACCTTGTTTTTATGTTCTTTGATACTTAAGTCCTTCTGACATTGACGTCGTCAAGAAATTCGATAAAATTTTATTGCCCGCTTTTATATTTGCCTAAAATGGAAACGAAAGACTTTTTAATCACAAATAGGCAACGATGGCAAGATGCTACGGCTCTGCTCGAAGGAAGGCGGTTGGCAAAATAGTATTCAAAGAGAATTTAAATTCTTCCCTCTTAAATTGACTCGGCTTTTCTATGTTTGTACTTTCTTTGAGGGCTGACAATTTGGAGATGCAATACGACGCCACATATTCAGTCAGTTAAGTGCCATACGTGATACACGCTTTGGACGATCATATTTCTGCGGTAGACTGGTTGCCAGTCAAGGCTATAGAACCCAGTCTGTCCTATTATTTAACCCATAACTGGAGGGAAAAGACGGATTAATACCTTTCCCAAGGGTATTTGTGCGGAAGTGAATGCAAGGAATTCAACGGGAATTCGAACTCGGCATGCCCAATTTGTCGTTCCGAGTCGATATTCACTGCACCACAACGCACATCCCGCCACATATTAGGCATATTACGCCTATGAAAAATTCTCATATTAGAACATTCTTGACCTCCGGAAAAATATTTAGGAATATTTAGGTCAATTTTCGTATTTTCTTTGAAATTTTATATCTAATATATTTTCGATGGACCAAAGATCTGGTTATTAAGCTTCATTATTTGATTCTACATATCTTAACGTTTCTCAACGTCAACTAAAAGTTTAACTTCACTCGTACAGGAACTCTCTACTTATGACCTTGTGTTAGACTAGAATTAGTTTGAGAGTTGAAATAATTATGTTAATAATCTCCGCTACTAGTGGTCGGAGTTCGATACCAATTAAAAACCTCAAACTTTGAATGCTGATTTTCAAGGCAGACAGAGTTTCCCTATCTAAATGATTAGCATAACCCATACTTAATTAGTTTGACATTATACCGTTTTGTATTTAAGAAATATTTAAAAATAAAATCAAACATTATTGGCAGACCACGGGGTTAATATTTCTAGAGGCATTCGGTCGATGACTATCTTCTCTCTAACATATGATTCGTTGGATTAGGTAAAATAGCCCGAGTAGCAAGCAATAATCATTGAAATATTTGGATAAGCGGGTTCATGTTTTCTAAATTTTCTGATGCGAAGTGAACGAAAAGTGTTTTAGCCAGGGTTTGAACACAGTTCGCCAGTTCTATTTCCCGTATTGTTAACCGTTACATCACTCGAACTGTAGTGCAATTAAATTAAAACGACTGCACGCGAATAGAAAAAGTCGCACAAGTCAAATATAGAAAGAAAGGGTTACACAGGCGATACGTCTTCACATGATATTTATCCAACGTATTCAGCAAGCGGGGATGCTAAGAGACACAGACGTTTTCTTTTCGGATTTATTTAACCTATTCAGCGAAGGTTGATGCTCACAAAACTATAAGTCCTATTAGGATTTATTCAACCTATTCAGCGAGAAGGAATGTTAAAAGAACTAGAAGTCCTATCAGGGTTTATTCAACATATTCAGTGATAGGGAATGATAAAATAACTAGAAGTTCTATCAAGATTTATTCAACATATTCAGTGAGAGGGAATGTTAAATGAACTAGAAGTCCTATCAGGAATTATTCAACCTATTCAGTGAGAGAGAATGTTAAGAGAACTAGACGTTCTATCAGGATTTATTCAACGAGAGGACATACATAGATACCTAGAAGTCTTACAGAATTTATTGATCTTATTCAGCGAGAAATATGCTAAGAGAACTAAACCTGCTTTCAGAATTTATTCAAGTTATTCAGCAAGTGGGGTTGCTAAAAGAACAAGGACTTCTATAAATATTTGTTAAACCTACTCAGCGGGTTGGTATTCTAAGAGACTTGAAAAACTTTTCAGGATTTATTCGACCTAATCAGTGAGAGGGTACTAAGAGAACTAGACGTCCTATCAGGATTTATCAAATTATTCAGCGAGAAGACATGCTAAGAGACCTAAAAGTCCTACAAGATTTTTTCACCCTATTCACCGGGGGAGAATGATAAGAGAACCATTTTTTATTTAAAATCTATTCAGCGAAGGGGAAGCTAATAGTGTTATAAATTCTATTAGGATTTATTCAATCTATTCATCGAGTGGGTATGCTAAGAGAATTAGAAGTCCTATCGGGATTTATTAAAACTATTCAGCGATGAAAGATTCCAAGAGAACTAAAAATCTTATCAGAATTGATTCCACCTATTCCACCAGGTGGGGATGCTAAGAGAACTAGAAGTCCTATCGGAATTTATTTATTCTATTCAGTGAGGGGGTATGCTAAGAGAACTAGATATTCTAACAGGATTTATTACTGGCGAACACTATATCAACATGAAATACAAAGATGAGTCTGTGTTTATACCAGATTAAAAAAAAAATTGAGACGTTGTATTTAAGGAAAGAGGGAAGAAATGACAAAGTGGTAAAAAGACAAAACTCATGTTCGTTAGCAAAGAGGAACAGCCCAAGGTGCAAGCTACACATTGTAAACGTAAAAAATGAACAAAGTTCACAAATCTGGGAAATGTTGCAGAGAATGGGAAGGATAGAAAGAAAGAAAAATTCCTTAGATTTGCAAAGGCCAGAAAGTAGTAGAAAACCATAGTTGTTCATGTCCTGAAGGGACACGCTCTATAAAAGAAACTTGTTAGTTCTTTATTTATAATGTTCATCTAAGTTATGTAAATATCTCGAAAACTTACTATAGAGTGAGAGTTACATTGTCAATTGTGAGTGTAGTGAGTTTGATCTTATGTCGCGGCTTTATGCCAAGTTTAGCTGATTAAATTTCGATAAGAAATTTCAATGTACAATTCACTTTTGTAGATTTGAAGTTAAGAAAATGTCTTGGCTACCTGCTCTAGAGCAATAATGGGCAAGCTAGTGGTGTAGGCATTTAAAAAAAAATCTGTATTACCCCAAGCAAGGCAGTAAAGCCACTAAGACACAAGGAGGTTACTGGGTGTGGAAGAATTAGGAAAAGAAGCAATAATATTGAGCGGGTAGCAAAAAGTGTATCAGGGGGACAGTAGATAGCGATTGACATTGCATTTAAATTTGTGCAGGTTAAAGTTAGCTGAAAAGCATAGAGCTGGAAAGCAAAGAGCTGGAAGGGAGTCTCACAAGCAAGAAGTGCGAGAAAAGAAACTGTCAGCAGATAACTTATAGTAAAATATAGCCAACTGTAAATTTATGAGACCTTGTTGTCAATCTAGTCAGTTAGTTAAGTGCCATGCGTGATACACGCTTGGGCGATCATGTCTCGAAAGAGACATGACCGACTGCGCAGAAGACGATCCCGAAGTAGGTTGCCTTTGCTTTCAGCGGTAGACTGGTTGCCAGCCAGAGGGGGAAGAGTTTATTATATCATTAAGTAGTAATTAGTGGGGGATCAGTTTATTATTTTATAACAATATTAAAATGATCCCCCACATTATGCCCAGTGAAAGCCTTAATCATGTTTTCAACTATTAAATCCACTCAGTCAGTTAAGTGCCATACGCGATACACGCTTTGGGCGATCATGTCGCAAAAGAGACATGACTGACTGGGCAGAAGATTATCCCGCAGTTGGTGGCCATTACATTCTGCAGTGGACTGGTTGCCGACCAAGGCTATAGAACCCAATCTGTCGCATTATTTAACCCATAACTGGAGGAAAGAGACGGATTAATACCTTTCCCAATGGTATTTGCGCGTAAGTGAATGCAAGGAATTCATTTGGAATTCGAACTCTAATCTAATACTGTACTTAAATTAAAAACGGCTAGGTAGTATGGCGAAGAGGTTATTCAGACAATTACTACAAAAGTATTTATAGAAAAGACACAGGGAGGCAACCTTACGCCGATGACAAAATCATTGAAGCCGAGCCGCCAAATCAAGATCAGCAATATTGTTGCTTTTTCTTTGGATCTTTTCGGGGAGCTCAAGGTATATAGCAGGAACACCAGATCATATCTGGCAGCAGTCGCCTCCTCGGATTAACTCTCACATCAGACCTCAAGTGGAATAACTATATAGAATCCATAGCTAAATCCGTTGCTAAGAAGATCGGTTCTCTGTGCAGGGCCAGGAAGTTTTTCCCGTTCAAAACAATCCTGCATATATACAAAAACAACCATCCGCCTGTGCATTTATTATTGCTGCCATATCTGGTCTTGTGCTCCTTCTATCTATAACGAACAAACAAACAAGCATTAGTATTAACTCCTTGAAAACACAACACCTTCATTAGATTTAAATCACCAGACACATTGCCATATCATAAGGGAGCTTTATAAATCAATGTCGGTTTTTATTTTTATTTTTTTTTGATTTTCTATTTTCTTGTGAGTTTTTGATTTCATATTACAAATTAGAAAACTATACAAGTTATCTCATGATTTCTCTGGAGTGTTTTTTTTTTTAACAAAACCAATAGACCTTCCATGTAAGGGGCTTCATAAGACGGCAAATAAAGCCTTTATGAGCCGTGACCCTATTCATACATGTATCGACAGGTCGTTAGCAACGAATCAAGATGGAGGCTATGAAAAAACCGGTGTCGAATGGTGCCATAAGGCAATGTAGGAGTGACGATTTCTTTATTAAATAAACAAATACAAGATTTGTAAACAGAAAATAAATAAATAAAAAATAGAAAAACGATAAATTTAAGAATACAGGAATGTTCTCTTGTTTTCAATGTCTCTTTAACGGCTTTGACTCGATGATAAATATTTAAATTTCTATAACTGACAAGTTTACGATTTAGTTTCTAAGAGATGAATTGTTATTAGTTTTTGAGATTTTATTCCTCCATGTCATTGATAGATGATCTTTTAAATTATAAGAAAAATAAAAGCAGAAGTAAAACGCATCTGAAGAAAAAAAAATTAATTAATGATCGATTGAAATTTAACATTCATTCATTCTCCTTTCTGTATGTGCAATACTTTGAATAATAAAGTAGATTTTTGAAAAGTATGTTTTGAAAAAGATTCTGCGACGCTTTACTGAGCGTCTTTTTAAAGGATCCCAATAAAGAGTACCAAACCCCACAAAATCAATCTCATTTAGAGATTGAGAAAAAATTCAAATAAACTCGAATCAGCATGTTCCTTGAAGAACGCTGATTTCATCTTCAATTATTTCCATTTGTTTTTTTGGTAGTTCCAATCGCGTATACATTAAAGAACACTCACATACATGGGCACAGAAAAAATTCGTTTATAAATGGGTACATTAAATGGTTGTGCGTTGGGCGATGTGCGTTGTGAGGTAGTGTATATCGATTCAAAACGACAACTCGTGGTGCCGAGTTCGAATTCCAGATGAACTCCTTGCATTCACTTCCGCACAAATACCCTTGGGAAAGGTATTGACCCGTCTCTTCCCTCCAGTTATGGGTTAAATAATAGAACAGACTGGGTTCTATATCCTTGTCTGGCAATCAGTCTAACGCAGAAAGCAATGGAAACTTTGAACCGAACCCTTTATTACGGACACATGGCCCAGTGGATATAGACGTTGGTTAGTTCCTGACTTCACTCTTAGAGTTGTGAATTCAATACCAGGCTACAGCAGTGGTGAACAAATAACTTGCAGGGTTAGAGGAGATAACGCATGACTTCCAATCGACTCTTTCTGCAAGAAATGGAGTTCCTATACCCCAGTGATCGTAATAAAGGGTTCGGTTCAAAATTCCTAGCTCCTGAAGAAGGCCGGAGCATACAACGGCTGAAACGTCGTACAAATGGCAACAAAGATAAGGACAATAGTCCGAACAATGTAAATACTGTAAATACTACCTCATCTAAAAAATACAGACAAAGTGAGCGGTAATTGTAGCTTTTGCATAAGACGAAGTGAAACTTGCAAATCTCTACCTGTATGTCAGATAGGTGTTCTTCTTCGAAGCATTTAGGAATTATTGCGTGGGTAGAGACATATTGCGTAGTTGGTGTTTCTTTATAGCAATCGGGCATATCGGGGTGAGTGCTGCCTAAGCGCACGTGTATCGGAATGCACTTAAGTGACCCTGCAGCAGAATAAACGGCGGCTGTATTCCGCGCGTCTGTTTCAAGAGTGAAATCCTAACCCCCTCCCAACCATATCGCCTTCGAGTAAACTCGACGTATTCATATATTTTAGACGTTTGTTCTTACCGACGCATGCGTGGATTTCATTCTCGCACCGAAAGGTATTGTTGGCTTGAATTTACACACCCTTGGTAGATATTTTAGACATATTTATATATCCACTCTTCTCTCATATATATATATATATATATATATATATATATATATATATATATTTGTGTGTGTGTGTGTGTGTGTGTTGTGTGTTTGGGCAACAATCTCTGCTTTATACAGGTTTCATTAAAAACGACAGACAAGGTATTATCATTATTTTTGTTATATAATTTCTATGTACCTTGTCCGTTATCTTTAATGAAACCTATATATATATATATATATATATATATATATATATATATATATATATGTGTGTGTGTGTGTGTGTGTGTGCGTGTGTGTGTGTGTGTGTGTGTGTTCACGACCTTAAAAAATGCCACATATTGTCAAAAGTACTCGAATATCAGAGAAACAGAAAATGAACTTTGGCCAAATGATTAATAATTTTAATTCCCATGTTCAAGGCATTCAAAAATAGGAAATAATAACAGAAAGTTAAATAGACAAAACTTGTCAGATATATTTAATATAACTTGGTTTCATTTCTATTTCCTAAAAGCATCTATCTATCTATCTATCTATCTATCTATCTATCTATCTATCTATCATTATGAGGTAAAAATACATTGCGACACGGAAATTTCTGTTTCGAAATTTCTATCTCGTCATCAGGCAATATTAGATGTTAGTTGTGAAAATGCTATAAAATGTTAGATGTTAGTTGTGAAAACGAAAGAATATATATATAGGGTATCCATAAAGTTCAGGTGAACTTTAAAAAAATTATAACTTTATTTGTATTTGCGATAGAAATAATTTAGATAGAAATAATGCCTGAAATACCATTCGTTATTTTAGCTGTCAAATCTTCTAATGAACTAGGTTTGATTGCATACACAATTATCTTTTACATGAAAAACATCTAATGGAGTCAAATCTGGCGAACGTAGAGGCCAATAAAATGGTTCACCCTTTCCGATCCATATGTTAGGAAATTCCTGATTTGAAAACTAACACGCAGAGCAAAGTGACAAGGAGCTTCATCTTGTTGAAACACTGTATTATCTTTCAAGTTTAATTGTTTAAGCTCATTTTTTACAGATTATTTCTATCACAAATACAAATAAATTTATAAATTTTTAAAAGTGCACACGGACTTTATGAACACCCTGTATATGTATCTATATATGTGTGAGTGTGTTTTACTTATAAAACTTTGAAAATTACATATATCGAATGATCATTTCAGCGAAATGAATTCGCTTCATCAGCGATCTTTTTCTTACGAAAAAATTCGAAACTTTTTGAGAGGGTGGCTGGGTAAAGTTTTATATGTAAAAATCATATGCATATTTGGCTCAGTAAATATATAATTTTTATTACCTTAGGCTGGATCAGTTTTAATGTTTAATTTTCAACAATTAATATTGATAAGATCTCTTTTGAATTTAAATCTATATACATATTTAAATATATATATATATATATATATGTATATATCTCCGGTACCCTAAGTTTATATTCAATGCAAATCAAATCACCCATAAAATATTCCAAAACAAATAAAACGGCCCCTCCTGTGAGATCCAATGAAGTAAAAATATATATTACCCTGCCCACTAACTCTATCGCATCTACAATCGAAAATAAACACGTTTAGATTCAACATAAAAAAACTGTTGCTACTACATCTAAAACAATACGAAACATAGTCAGTACTAAACGAAACAATTAAAACCTGAAGGAGGAATTTATTCTATCACCTGTAATAATTGTCATAAAAAATATATAAGAGAAACCTCAAGGAATCTAAATAAAAGATTATATCAACATAAAAAGATATTTTACAAAACAATACTCCGAATGCGTTGGGTGACCACTGCAACGAGACTTACCACAATTTTGATATAAAAAATCTTACTCGGATCGATGGAGAGAATAATTAATTCCGACGTAAATGTCTAGAGAGGGACTTAATCACAAAATCCTCCACAGTAAAGTAGTATTCTGGCTCTTACAATATTTTACAATATTTTATCATTCATGGCAGGTTTTCTAAAAGCACATTGTTGAATACCAACTTACAAAAATGACGGTTAGACAAAGAGCAAGATTTGAAATGAATTCGGTGAGATAAAAAATTAAAAAATAAAAACATAAAAAAATTATCAACATCCTATTATCGCACACATGTGCTATCGTACCAACATTATCTATCTATCTATCTATCTGTCTATCTATCTATCTATCTATCTATCTATCTATCTATCTATCTATCTATCTATCTATCTCGGTCTGTTTATTATCTATCTATCTATCTATCTAGCTAGCTAGCTAGCTATTTATCTATCTATCTATCTTAGTCTGTTCAAATCTATTTAATTCTGTTCCCATGTATCTATCTCAGTTTACGGACCGAGGGCGACCCACCCCATATTACATGGTCATTGTTTGTCGGTCAAATGCATGGTGGAGATGGCCACCACCAAGCTCTCTGAATAGACCACGAGGAAGAAAAAATCCTTGTTCTGTCAAAGACTAACTTTTTTGTTCACTACTAATGAATTTACAGAAAAAAATGACGAAAACCAAAATGGTAATTTTTACGGTAATTTTTTTTATTTTTTAATTTAATTTCCTGTTCATTTTAATATTTTTTTTATAAGCGTTTCACCCCGAGCAAGGCATGTCACTGCCACTACTGCGCAGGGGGCTACATAGAGTGGAGAAAGGATGATTAAATATAGGTAATGTCAGAGGGTTGGTGATAGGCGGGTAAGGATACCGAGAATGAGGGTTGGGTAGATGAGAGTGTTCTGAGAATAATTGGGAGTTAGTGTGATAGGAGGTGTCTATTGACCCTACATTTAAACACCTGGAGATTGTAACTGTCGGGAAAGCAGACTTGTGGAAGGGAGTTCCACAGGCGGGAAGCGCGAGAAAAGAAGCTGTTGGAGTAGAATTTACGGTTACATCTTATTTGTTTAACTGTAAAAGGGTGGGACCTAGTTGCTAATCTAGTATCTCGTGTAAATTCGTGCTTAGGTGGCACCAGTGATCTAAGCTCATCGGAGCAGAAGCCATGAAAGTACTTGTAGAAGAGGCACAGGGAATCCACATCACGCCGGTGAGAGAGTGGTTGCAGCCGGTCTGCCAAGTCAGTATCAACCACGTTACAGATCCTCCTTTGTATTTTGCCAAGAAGCCCAAGGAGAGCAGCAGAGGTACCCGACCAGATATGGCAGCAATATTCAATACACGGGCGGATGGTAGATTTGTATATATGCAGAATAGATTCAGGTGGGAAAAACTTCCGGGCCCTGCACAGAGAGCCGACTTTCATAGCAGCAGATTTGGCAATGGATTCAATATAGTCATTCTATTTGAGGTCCGTCGAAAGTGTAAGGCCAAGCAGGCGTAGTATTTTACTCTCTGGGAGGCTAGCCTGTCCCATGCTAATGGGAGGTAGATGCGATTGTCTATGGTGGTTAGTTGATATCAGCTTTGTTTTAGAGGCATTGAAATTTACTAGCCATTTCCTACTCCAGGCCACTACGGATTGGAGGTCCTTTTCAAGCTCGGCAGCGAGGTTCACTTTGTCGTCCACACCTGGTTTTTTGATCGATGCGAGAGTAGATTGTTGTGTCATCGGCATACATGCCAACTTGGGATCTAATGGCGTCGGGGAGATCATTAATGTAGATCAGAAAGAGTGTGGGACCTAGGATAGAACCTTGAAGCACGCCCGCGTTCGTATGGTAGTTTTGGGAAGCATGCCCATTTAATACCACCTTCAATTTGCGGTTAGAAAGGAATGACTGGATGAGGTCAAACAAATGTCCTGTTATCCCGTAGCTCCGCAATTTGCACAAGAGGCCAGCATGCCAGACCCTGTCGAACGCTTTGGAGATATCCAAGGCAACAGTTCGGGCTTCGCCATTCTTGTCGAGTGTCCGGTATATGTACTCGGTAATGGTCGTTAGCATATCAGCAGTAGACCTGGTGAAGCGAAACCCGTACCGTTTGTCAGAGAGAAGCTTGTGGGCCGTGAGATGCTGAATCACCTCGGCGTTGATAATGGCTTCGAAAACTTTGCCAAAGATCGGAAGGAGACTAATAGGACGGTAATTGGCGGGGTCTGAGGGTTCGCCAGAATTCTTAAATATAGGAACTACTCAGGAGGACTTCCAACAGGCAGGAAAACAGGAAGCAGATAGGCAGAGGTTATAGAGTTTAGAGAGGACAGAGGAGAGTTCTGGGGCACATTTCTTCAGTACTATGACTGGGATTCCGTCACCGCCGCTCGCTTTGTGTGGGTCAAGTTGCGCAATTATCTTGGCGACCAGCGAGGGCGAGATGAGGACGTTATTTAGTTGAGCATCACTGTTTTTATTGCAATAATTAAACATTTTATCCCCAGAAATAATATTTCGAAAAAATTTTCTATTACGCAAAATGACCTTGACTTGTGTTCTTACCTAGACATTCCACTCGAAACGCGTGTATACACAAGATGGAAAATACTTTTTATTCTACCATTTTTTGTAAGCAGCCAGTTGATAAATTAAATTCGATGGCAAAACAAAGGTACCGAGTCCAAAGTAGAAATCGAAATATGATGAAAAATGACATAATAATAATAATAAAAGATGTAGAACCAGAAGAAGCTTATAAATACCTTATTGTAAATGAAAGTGAAAACATTCACCATAAAAAATGAAAGGAATAGTGCATAAAGAGTACTATAGAAGGCTAAGACTGATATTAAAAACTGAATTGAATTCTCAGAACAGACTTATGGCCATTAATAACCTTGCTATCCCAGTGGTCCAATATAGTTTCAACATCTAGAACTAGACTCTGAACGACATCAGACGAATGGATTCTAAGAAAAGAAAGCTTCTTTCTAAGCATAAGATGCATCATCCAAAGACTGATGTAGACCGTCTGTACATACCCGTAAAGAAGGTGGAAGAGGTCTTATTCAGCTAGAATTGTCATACAAGGCAACAACTATTGGCTGACTAACATATATAGAAATAACAAAGGACTGGATGATACAGTCAAACAACACGAAAACAGAAAGAAAGAATATTCAATAATTAAAGAAGGCAATAAATACAAACAAGATTTACATTTAGTAGCTTCTGTAGAAAAGCAAAGCGGAAGTCAAGAACCAACTATTGCGGCAAAAAATATGAAAAAGAAAGCCAAGGATAAAGCTCTTGAACAGATGAAACAACGCTGGCAAGACAAACCTATGCATGGCCAATATCCAGAACGTGCCAATAAATCCAATGTTGATAAAGTTAATACTCATCGATGGTTACGTGCATCTGGATTAAAGTCTGAGACTGAAGGCTTTATTCTTGCAGCACAAGACTAAAGTCTTTTCACTAAGAACTTTCAGGCAAATATTATACATAATAATGTGGATCCAAAATGCAAGTTCTGTAATAAATACTAATCTCAGGATGTTCTGTACTTGTCCCAAACGAATATAAAACTCTTCACGATAGAGAGGGGCAATATTTACACTAAACAATTTGCAAACACTATGGAAAATATGTAAACAAACACTGATATGAACATCACCCAGCACCGGTTACAGAAATAGAAGATGTCACCATTCTATAGAATTACACCATCTACAAAGACAGAATAATTGAAACAAATAGGTCGGACATTATTGTTATAAACCAAAAAGAGAAAATTGCCTATTAATGGATATGGCTTGTCCAGCGGATTGTAACATAGCAACCAAGGAATTCGAAAAGCTGTTAAAATATAAAGACCTGGAAATTGAAATAGGATAAATGTGGGAATTGAAAACAAGAATCGTCCCAGTGACAGGAGATGCACTTGGAATGATAAAAAAATGGAGCAAAAACGACACACTGAAAAGATCTCTGGAAACGCCAGCATAAGAGATATACAAAAAATTGTCTTATTAATTACAGCCCACACACTCAGGAAAACTTTGTCTTTGTAACGCTAGGGATGATAGGGGAAATAGACAACAACTTGAAATGGAGCCATAACAACACACAACGACCTGCCTTAGGTCTTCCTGCAGACTTGGTAGGTAGTGCGACCATAGCAGAAATAGATTTATAATGACAAATAAAATAATAATAATAATAACAACAATAATAGTAATTTAATGGCTGGCCACTCGTATTCGGGGATATCCGTCTATCAGGCGTTTACAAACACGTGTGTTTTTCAACACGCACACAGCACACCAGTGGTTTATACTACTGCTATGCTGGGCGGATCTTAGTAACAGTTTCTGGGAGAGAGCCCTTTATCTGGCTCGAATAACACTCTGAACAAGGCCAGGACGTTGAAGCCATCGGTCACGATTGCCTCGCAAAACTATCGACGAAGAGAGATGTCTAACCAGTTTCACCCACAAGGCTTGAGTCAATCCGTGGTAGGGTTTTTTTTAGACACTTTCCAAAAGTGTGGCATGCTGGGATCACTTCCTCCAGATCGATAGCACTAAGAAGTCACCTTCCTGGCAAATCGACCATGGAGAGATTCGAACCCGGTTTTCATGGTCAGAAAGTCAAACTTTCTAAACACTCGGCCAATTAATAATAATAATAATAATAATAATAATAATAATAATAATAATTTTAGTAGTAGTAGTATTAGTAGCAGTAGTAAATGTAATATTAATAATAGTAACAACAACAACAACAACAACAACAACAATATTAAGAATTGTATAATAATAATAATAATAATAATAATAATAATTGTGTTTGGTGAAAATCTGTTACATTTGAAGAAGTTTTTATTGTCTTCCAAAATATGACATTACTAGGAACGAAACTCACCCATTCTCGCATATATGTGCGTGGGTGATGTGGGCAGGTGGTGTAGATGCGTTAAATAGACGTGCATATCTGTCCCGCGGGTGTTTTACATACTACTTGTATACGCCCATTTATATCAAATGATGTAGCTCCCTCCAAGGTTTTTCTCAAACACAATTGCCTTTTTTGTACCGGATAGCTCAGATTATTTGGTTCGGGTTGGAATTGGGTGAATAAGAATGTGGCGGAAACAGCAATGATGAGAATAAAAAAAAAATTGTTTGAATAAATTCGACACGATCCTTGTCGCCTTCGTCGTCAGGTGAAGAAGGAAAAAGAAGTCAAAAAATAAGAAGGCTTGATTCTTTTCCTTCGTTCAAATTATGACGTCAATGGTGTCCTCATTTCTCTTCTGTGGTGGTGGGAAGGGATGAAGGAATTGGTTTTTCGTAGAGCATCATTGAATATGGGCGTTGAAAGGAAATAGATTTCAGAAGAGAAAGCAAGGAAGGAAAAGATGAAAGAGAGGAAAAGAGAAGAGAGGAAAAGAAAGGGAAAAGATATGGAAGAAAGAAAGGAAAAGGGGGAAGGAAAAGAGGAAGAAGGCGACAGAGACAAGAAGAAAAGGATAGAAAAATGAAGGACAATGACGAGAAAACTGAATATGAGGAATATGGTTGTATATCGGGGTTAAGTTCTGGTAGATATTGTCTGTATATTTGTGATCTAAAGCTTTTAACTATACCTCTGGCCATTTTCAAGATCCCAAACGTATCGTATAGTTTTAAATATATATATATATAATCATTTCACCCCAAACAAGGCGGTAACGCCACTGATGCGCAGGGGGCTACATAAGAGAAAAAGATTAGATAGGAGAAGAGGAAAGAGAAAGACGAACCAGTTACAGGGGATGTCAGAGAAGAGATAAAGAGAAAGATAGGTATACAGTCGTGATGACAGTTGTAAATGTCGAGAGAATGGAAAAGATATACAGGGTGATGTAGAAAGAACTGGAGTCAAGTAGATAAGAGATGGGTATTGACATTGCATTTAAATTTAATTAAATTTGCTTTGTCTATCATATTCAACGAAACATGTTTTAAAATGGTTTGCTACCCAAATATACATTAATATATATGATTGTGTGTGTGTGTGTGTGTGTGTGTGTGTGTGTGTGATATGATGCGAGAGTTACTGGTTCTTTATGTTTCTATGCAGACGCTACCGACATATTTTTGTCCTTTTGGGGGCAAAAACAAGTTTTTCACCCTCTTACTTCCACCAAACAAAAAAGATTTAAGAATGCTGGAAAAATGTTTTGAATCGTTTCACCCGATGCAAGGCGGTAACGCCACTGATGTGCAGGGGGCTACAAAAGAAAAAAAATATTAGATAGGAGGTGATTAAAGAGAAAGACGAACCAGTAAAGGGGGTGTCAGAGAAAGGAGCAAGAAAAGGATGGGAATACAGATGTGATGATAGCTGCAAAGGTAGAGAGAAAAGAAAAGATTTTATAATCAACATTGCTTGAAGTAAAAATAGCCTAAAATGTTCAAAAGAAAAACAAATTGAACTCTCCCTTATATTTAACCACAAATGGTCTTTCATATGCAACTCTAAACTACAACCCTAATCTGAAATTTTTAACATTAACTATTTTCTTTGAATATTGTTCGTGTGATCGTAATAAAGAAAGAGCGTGACTGATACTCGTGATTCATTACTGACTAAATGTAGCGTCACTTCCATAGATGAACGTTCTTTTTGAATAATTTTGTAATTAGACCTTCTAAGATTTGTAGTTATTTTTATAATAAATATTATATTACAAACGAGTAGTATTTACGAGTACTCCTCATTTGTTGATGGAGATATTATTGACGTGTTTATTGATATATGTAGGGATTGCACAGATGCGTAGGGATTGCACAATGATTAACAAGGTGGCAAGTAAATCGCAGGCTCGAGAGTTTTATCAGTCACAGAGAGTTCAAACAGAATATATATATATATATATATATATATATATATATGTGTGTGTGTGTGTGTGTGTGCGCGTGTGTGTGTGTGTGTGTGTGTGTGTGGATGCTCTCCCAGTATAAATATAGAAAATTTTAAATTATATGTACATAGCTTATAGTAAATTTTCAATTTCTCTTTTGGCAAGTCTGTTAGTCAAATGGATTTTCATCTCCGTTTTTCGAATATTTCTGTACTTCATCATATATTTTATTTTAATTTTCAAAAGAATTTTTCATATAATTGTTCTATAGCAGTTTTTCTTATATTTTCTAACTTTCAAATCACCTTTTGCGTCTTTGTGGCTTTATTGCCTTGCTTGAGATGAAATGACTTATATATATATATATATATATATATATATATATATATATATATATACTACCAGCCATAATTATTAGGCAACCACAGTGTTTAAAAAACATGATGTATTTCATTTTTAGCCTTTATTACACCTGTACCTGTTTCTGTTTACCTGTTCAGATATTTTGCTATTAATTTACACACTAACTTAAAAAAATAGCAGATGGAATTATTGAAAAAAATCTTTTAATCCGACCAGTCAAGAAACAGCTCCATTCAGTTTGTTATTATGACCAAGAATCGGTAATAGACGGGCCAGATACTTGAATTGACATCTGACAATCCAAGAAACAATGCCAGCTTTGAGGCATGCATTTTGGAAGTCAAAGGTCGAACATCTACGCTCCAGGTTGGTAATCGGAGCGCGAATCGCCAACGAAAATATGCGAAGAAGTTTGACATAAACAAATAGATTCAACCAAACAAACAAACATTAATGATATTTCGATTTGAAGAAATCGTTTTTTTTGTTTTTTTTTTTACAAAGTCGAGGTTTTATGAAGGCTTTCAACCTGACACTAATTTGTTGACCTTCATTCCCTTGTCGTTCTTTTCCGATTTCCTATCTGTTATTTTCCATTTTTTTATTCTTTCCAATCAAGAATCCGAGAATTCTTCAAGTGCTCCGTTGCTAAAAATGAGTGACTGTAATGTCGCGTTATATAATGTGAACTTCAACACCGCCTAATCAATTTTCGTCTCATGATATATCCTGCGCATAATACCACGAGTATCAGGTGTGATTGTTTTGTATCATTCCCGTTCACGCGTGTAGATCTTGACCTTAAGCTGTTTCGATTTTATTTTAGACACTATCAGTAAACACTTTGCACGACCTCTTGTTATCGTTATCAAAATCTTGTTGAATTGTTTAGAGCTTACGAATTCAAGTAAATAAAGTTATATGTACATTTAGTTTACAAAAAACATGAGAAATCTAAACTTATTTAAAAATAGAACTTTGTCTTTGTGTGTGTGTGTGTCCGTTACCTATAGACTCCGAAACGGCTGAACCGATTTTCTTGAAAATTTACACAGTTGTACTACAAGCGTCTGCGAGTGTTCTTAGCTAGGTTTTGTGCCGAGGTACCCCCGATAAATATCGAAAATCGATAATAAAAAAAATAGGGTTATAGAAGGAGTGGTCCGATTTTAATCAAATTTGATACACTCATAGACACAGACATAAGAAACGATATTCAGTTTCAAGGTTGCAGTTTTTACAATAGTGCAGAAAATCGATAATATATATATATAAAAGGCAAGATGTTTGTGTGTGCGTGTCTGTTTATTTATCTGTATGTTCTTTATACAAATCCACAATTTTTTTTCGGTTCTCACCAAACTTCACACAAATATTCTTTAGGCTGAGTCTGAGCTCCAGGACCATTGATTAGTTTAAAAGCTTTCATTACACCCGAGCAACGCCGGGCTATACTGCTAGTATGAAATACAATTAATGTGACAACTTCTATTTAAAATGTTTGAATTTTTCGACATTCCCTGAATTAGACAATATTTGACTACTTCCCCGTAACTGTCATGTATATTCTATTCAACAAACGTGTTTCTCTTTTCAAGGATATTAATATTTTCTTGTGACTTTATTCCGAGCGAGTGATCTGGTTGACTATGGTACATTTCAAAGAGTCTAATATTTGTTTTTCATTTCTTACGCTTCTTTGGCCGGCAAATAATGACGTAAATTCAGATTTGACTAAATAAAAAGTCTTCTTGAAGCCGTTTAACTCTTTTAGTTCCTAACGTAGACACACAGACATGTTTCTCTAAACACAACTCATTTAGGGGATATTTTTTATTTGTTTTTTATTAATCGCATTTTTACAATTCAACTTTTGTGAAGACGCACTGCTATTGACATTGACCGTAGAAAAAAACATTTCGAATTCATTGACTGAGCAAGTAGTACAATCTTGTGAGAAAAATATGCGGCCTAAGAAGCTTTCTTGAATATTGAGACAGGTAGACGGAAAAAAAAAAAGCACACTGTTTAATAAAAATATGAATATCCATTAAAAAGGACGTTTAGACAAATAAATTAAAAATACGTCAGATTTAATCCATTTCCAATATATAAGTGGGCACTGAAGTTAACACTCATAGACAACAGTCAGTTTTTACGCAATCATCATGTTTGACGATTGCGTTAAATCATGAAACAGACTGTTACCTCTGGGTGTTGACTTCATTGTCCTCTTTTATATTTACATACTCTTTATCCTTGATATTGGCTACTTAATCTATAAATATAAAACACCTTAAAACTATATTTTATCATATAAGTATATATATATAATTTTACCGAGGTTTATATGGAATGAGAGAAGATGGTGTTTTTTAAAGAATTTCACCCCAAGGAAGGCAGTTTTACTGCCCCTGATGCGCAGGGAGTTACATAGGAGTAAAGTGATGAGAAAGAGGGACAGGTTATAGAGGGTGTCAGGAAGAGGGCAAGAGAAAGGTGAGAATACTGGTGTGATGAGAGTGGAGTAAAGGAGCATGAGAGAAAGGATGCAATTCAGTGAGATAGGAGATGACTATTGACTTTACATTTAAATTCTTGGAGATTGTAGCTGTCTGGGAAGCAAGTAAACAGAAGGGAATTCCACAGGCTGGAAGTGCGAGAAAAGAAGCTACTAAAGTAGAAATTGCGGTTACATGTTATCGGTTTCACTGTAAAAGCGTGACACTTAGTTGCTAGTTTAGTAGCTCGAGTAAACTCACACATAGGGGGCATCAATGAGTTGAGTTCATTGGAGCAGAAGTCTTGAAAGTATTTGTAGAAGAGACACAGGAAAGCCACATTTTGCCGGTGAGAAAGTGACTGCATCTGAGCTGCCAAGTCAGGATCGATCAGATTACAGATTCTCCGTTAAAGTGTTGCGTTAATTGTTTCAAGTGTGAAAGCATGATACGAAAATCGACATTCGCTGGGGTTAGGGTGAGGGTGAGGATTGGGGTGAGGGTAGGGTTAGGGTTGGGAGGGTTAGGGTTAGGGTTTTATTTAATCTCGGTCTGTTGGTATTATTACCCACCAAATTTATTATTATTTTCATTAGTTGAAGGAAATAGAATATCTTCGAAGTTGTCGTATATTGGCATGGTGGTAACTTGACATTCTTGAATCTTTTCCACAAGTCGAACTGTCTCTATTTGAGTTAATTGGGAACGACAAATGTCTGATCACTTTCGTAATGATATTGACGAAACAGTATTCAGTGATGGTGGTGCGATGAAATTGCATGTTCAATTCCTCTTTGAAGGGGTAGAGTATTTTATGGCGGTGTCAAGATAAAGGAGGGGGAGGAGAAATAATAGGAGTAGAAGATGTCCTTGTCGAAGAAGTGAGTGGGGAGAAGAAATAGTAGTAGTTTTGGTAACAGTAGTAGTATTAGTGAGAAGAAAAAAATGTTTTTTTTTTCTTAATGATCACAATGGACAAGATATTTGTTATAATATGACAGTCAGTTAAGTGCCATACGTGATACAGGCTCTGGGCGATCATGTCTCAAAAGAGACATGAATAACTGGGCAGAAGATTATCCCGCAGTAGGTTGCCATTGCTTTCAGCGGTAGACTCGTTGCCAGCCAAGGCTATAGAACCCAATTTGTCCTATTATTTAACCCATAACAGAAGAGAAGAGACGGATGAATACCTTTTGCAAGGGTGAATTGCAAGAAGTGAATGCAAGAAATTCAATTGGAATTCGAACTCAGCTCCTCGATTTGTCGTTCAGAGTCGATATCCACTGCACTACAACGCACATCCATTTAGTACTAAGAAAGATAAGGAAGGGTAAGAGTAGAAGAAAAGAAAGGGTAGGAGTAGAAGAAAAGAAAGGGTAGTAGTAGGAGTAGGAGGAGAAGTTGAAGAGAAGAATCATCAACGTGAATTAGAAAAGAAGGCAAAGTAATGGCTGAAAGAAGAATTCTTGATGGGTAAGAAGCTCGCCGGTCGGCCATCGGATTAGTGAGCGACGCGCCTGCGCAGTGGGCGAAGAGGAACTAGGACAACGAAAGTGCGATCGCATTCAAAGGCGAATGAGAAAATCAAAATTGCATTTGTCGATTTCAATGTTAACTGACAGACGTGCAAACACGCGGACGTTTTCGGCCATTCAATTAGGCAGACGGTTACTTAAATATGGCACGCTACCCTTCTCAGCTCCACCCCGACAGATTTTAATAGAAGGTGACAAGAATCAGGAGAAAACTGAAAAGTCGAACAGACGTCAATAGTGAGGTAGATAAATATTTCAAACACACAGGCGGATGCAAAAACTGACACACTTAATGCGTATAACATGTCTATTTCTTTCGATCTTCTTACACACGTGCATTCCCGCCTCTCACCTAATATAATGTTGGATGCATATACGAGGGTCATTCAATAAATCAGGTGAATTTTTCGGTATAAGGACTTCTACAAGGGTCGTTCAATAAATAAGGTGAATTTTTCCGTCTAAGGACTTCTACGAGGGTCATTCAATAAATAAGATGAAATTTTCGGTATAAGGACTTCTACGAGGGTCATTCAATAAATCAGGTGAATTTTTCGGTATCAGGATTTCTACGAGGGTCATTAAATAAATAAGGTGAATTTTTCGGTATAAGGACTTCTACAAGGGTCATTCAATAAATAAGGTGAATTTTTCCGTCTAAGGACTTCTACGAGGGTCATTCAATAAATAAGATGAAATTTTCGGTATAAGGACTTCTACGAGGGTCATTCAATAAATCAGGTGAATTTTTCGGTATCAGGATTTCTACGAGGGTCATTCAATAAATAAGGTGGATTTTTCGGTATAAGGACTTCTACAAAGGTCATTCAATAAATCAGGTGAACTTTTCGGTATAAGGACATCTACGAGGGTCATTAAATAAATAAGGTGAATTTTTCGGTATCAGGATTTCTACGAGGGTCATTCAATAAATAAGGTGAATTTTTCGGTATAAGGACATCTACGAGGGTCATTCAATAAATAAGGTGAATTTTTCGGTATAAGGACTTCTACAAGGGTCATTCAATAAATAAGGTAAATTTTTCCGTCTAAGGACTTCTACGAGGGTCATTCAATAAATCAGGTGAATTTTTCGGTATAAGGACATCTACGAGGGTCATTCAATAAATCAGGTGAATTTTTCGGTATAAGGACTTCTACAAGGGTCGTTCAATAAATAAGGTGAATTTTTCCGTCTAAGGACTTCTACGAGGGTCATTCAATAAATAAGATGAAATTTTCGGTATAAGGACTTCTACGAGGGTCATTCAATAAATCAGGTGAATTTTTCGGTATCAGGACTTCTACGAGGGTCATTTAATAAATCAGGTGAATTTTTCGGTATCAGGATTTTTACGAGGGTCATTCAATAAATAAGGTGAATTTTTCGTTATAAAGGCTTCTTCGAGGAAATTTATACTTAGGAATACCAAAAGGCAATTTTCATAGATATATATTTCTACAAAATCAATATGTAATAAAAAAATATTCAATTTTTATTATACTCATTATATATTTCTGGTATAAATGAATAATGCTCAGAGACATTTCTCAGATTGTTATTATATAATTACGAGGGTCATTCAATGAATAAGGTCAATTTTTCGGTATAAGAACTTCTAATACAGATAGAAGCTTACTTTTTTAAAATTTTTTTCCTTTACTTCTATTTCGGAGGGACTTAATTATTTTTTTGCAGATTGAAAAAACTTTGAGAGTTTTGAAGATGAACAAAGATGGCCGACTAAGAAGCATGCTCCAGGATTGAACAGAGGAAAGTTATCAAGTTTTTGGTTGCTGAAATGTGAAAAACCAGTTGAAATTCATCGGAGAATGTCAACTGTGTATGGTACTACATGTTTCAGCCAAACGAAATGTCTACAGGTGGGTTAAATGGTTTAAAGAAGGACGGATCAGTGTTGAGGATGAAGACAGGCCTGGGAGGCCTACAGAAGTGAGGTCTCCTGAGGTGATCGAATCAAGCAATGACCTCATTCAGTCTGACAGAAGGGTGACAGTGGATGACATTGCAAGGACTTTGAGCCTATTTGTTGGGACAACACACAAAATTGTCCATGATGACAGTCCCTCTTGCATCAAGACAACGCAAGGCCTTACACAGCAGCCCAAACAGTGCAGACCATCAACGAGGTGGGCTTGGAACTGCTCTCTCATTCCCCTTACATCCCAGACCTTGTCACTTCAGACTTTCACCTGTTTCGTCCCTTGAAAGCGTTCACAAGAGGCACGAAGTTGGAAAGTGACGATGAAGTCAAAAGTGTTGTGAGCGATTGGCTGAGACATCAGTCCAAAAATTTTTACGCTGAGAGAATACGGAAGCTTGTGCACAGATGGGAAAAGTGTGTGACACTGCTGGGAGACTACATTGAAAAAAAGTAAGCTTCTATCTGTATTGGAAGTCCTTATACTGAAAAATTCATCTTATTTATTGAATGGCCCTCGTATGTATAATATTTGAAAGAGTTTATCACATTAACTGAGATTCATACCGAATTCGAAGTTTATGGAGGACCCCGTTGTTATAATATTTTTACTCGTCAGAACTTGTTGCTCTTATCAACGCTCTATATCTACCCCGATATTGAGCACTTTACGATAAAATGTCTGCTTGCCAGAATACGTTTTATCAGTAAAACAAGTGAGAAAAGGAGAACTACCTTAACACGAAACATTATCACAATTAAACACTATATATATATATATATATATATATATATATATATATATATATATAGCATACAGAATGATACACAAATTTGCAAGGAAGTTCAATAACGTGGAGACTTCAAATATGTTACGAACGTCTTCCGTTATGGCTTTTAAACACAAGAGAAGTACTTAGAAAATTAACAAGGTGTTAATGGAATTACGTTTTTTCTAACATTATTTCCTTAGGTTTTGTCTAGCACTCTCTTTCTCTTTCTTTCTCTCTGCACACACACACACACACACACACACACACACACACACACACACACACACACACACACACACACATATATATATAATGGAGCGAACAGAGAAGTATGCCATAAGCGTTTGATTGCACGCAGTAATATACCTTCACACACTCCTACGTACAAACGTCTGAGATAAAACATCTTTGAAAAAGTTTAAACGCGTCATTTTTTATAGTGACTTAAACTCAAATAATTTATAAAGTGAAGTAGAAAAAAAGATGGAGTCATCTATTCTCCCACTTATGGAAATCAGCTTACAAGGAACGAGATGAGGTACTTGAGCTGGGTTACAGTTATGCTGTGGCGGCCATGTGAGGCGAGGACAAGTTTTAAAAGATTTGGACTTTGGCCCAGAAAAATAAGGAAGTCGTTGTTCGAAATGGCGACTGCTTTAGGAACTTCTTAAGCGACATTGGCAATGCCATACATGAAACATGTGAATTCTGGATCTAACCTTAATAGCGACTCACAAGAATAATTACTACCCGATGGTGGAATATTTAATTAGATCACAGTTCAATGCTGTCATCGAACTAAATGGAAACGCCAAATGCAATCCATCAGGGTATCGTAGCTATCAACCCAAATATATACAATTATTTACTCTATGGTGACGTTTACTATGGGGTACGTGTACTTAATTACATGTACTTGTGGAGACGTTCACTCTGGGCGACTTCAGTAGGCTTCTTCTTTTATTTTTTGGCTTCACAAGAGGTTCCTAACCCCAGCAGGTTGCCAATTCTTACTGCGCTAGACTGGTTGCCAACCAAGGCTGTAGAACACAGTCTGTTCTGCAGCCATATTAAAGGACAGACATCACATAGCAATCCAGTACACTCTTCTTTGTTTCTAGCGAAATTTTCCTGTCTCTTAATACTCTACTCAGCTTCTGAAATGCATCGTTGTGCTTTTGGATGTCAGGAATATAACTGTATAGAAAGTGCTTTAACCCCTAAGTGAGGGTTCAGTTTATATATTGATTGTAATATGGAATTGATCTCCCACTTTATATCCAGTATGCTTTTGTAGAACTACATTTCGGTTGCTTCAAGTCTTTCCTTCATCATTGATGAGATTGTCCAGCATTCACTGCCATATTGAAGAACAGACATCACATAGCAATCCAGTACTCTCTTCTTTGTTTCTAGCGAAATTTTCCTGTCTCTTGATACTCTACTCAGCTTATGGCTTGCATTCTTGGCCATGTCAGTATAGCTTCGAATCTCTGTATTGCACTTTCCGTCTTCTGATAGAACACATCCCAGGTATTTAAATTTCTGCATGTTTGATTTTAGTATCCTGAAATTGTAGTTGGCATTTTGGGCTCCTCTTTTTACTGATTAGCATACATTCAGTTTTAGTGTCAGTAAAACAGCTTAATACGTAAATTGACAACAATTATAGATTTAATACAAATTCGACAATTGACAAAAATTTTGCAATAAGTATTCGTTCCACAGTGAAAAGCAAATAGTTTCAATTTATGTAAGAATAACCATTCTTGTTGTACTTGTGGATACTTCGCCGTGCTCTATTGGATAACAAGTTTTTTTCTCTAGGTCATTTACATGTTAGTTCAGTCGTCACTTAGTACCTTTTGGCCTTGTGCCATAACAAAGCAACGTTTAGTAAATTCCAATAGCATTTTGTATGTTCCAGTACTCTGTATCACTTTAGAAGATATATATAAATTTGTTTTACAAATGAAACGTCTTCATTAATTTTTGAAATGATGATAAAAAACATTTGGCAAAGTTTTCGCGTTCAAACTTTTAATAAACAGAAATTGCTTTGTAAATTCTGTTTTATAGGAGCATAATATAAACAAAAATACTAGAGACAAAATTATTTAAGGATAAGAATAAGTTTTTGAAAATATCTTTTAAAAATTAATCAATTGAAACCTCATGGAAACCATCAAAATTAAATTCATGAAATATCCGAGCGGAAAGGGTTAAATAAATATCATTAATTTATTGAAATATTTTGTTTATTTTTTCAGTTGCTTATAAGTTATTTGCTGTTAGTCACAGAACTGAACCCATAGAAACATCATCACGTTGTATGTATACATAATTTTAATGATCATGGAAGGGTGTGGTGATACCGAGCAAAGCGAGGGACCGGATGTTTGCACTCTCAGGACCAGAAAACAAATGACTAAAACTGGTCTTTGCGCATCCGGCTCCACGCATATGTTCCGGTAGAAAACCCAAGAAAATTAATAAATATTAAATTTCAGTTCGCGAGCCTACGTGAATTTTATTTATCGGCCAATGGGAAGCCCAGAATTAAATACGGGTGTGAATTCCCAAATGACCTGCTGGGACCCACAGAGACGAAACAAAAAGCCAACACAGAAAGCATCACCAGAGTTGAGAAAGTTCGAACATAATTAGCACGTGCTTTGACCTCGTCAAGCGATCCACTATGGTCGCCTCCTTTCCCTCTCATCTTCTTCTTCGCTGTCCCTGAGCTACTTACCCGATCTACGAAGCGGATACATCAAAGACATTCCTAGCTGACAAACGCTCCCACATACAGATGCACAAACTCTCTTTTCAGCATTTATTGCTATGAACATTTTAACGTCCTTTGAACCCATTCTAAAGACATTACTTTATTTGTAAAAAAAAACAAAAACCGTAATTGATATATGTGTATATATAAAATGTTTCTATACTCAATTTGATTTTCTTGTTTTATAACCCCTTTTATAACTTATAGTGGGCTATCTACTAACGAGGCCAAATTCAGTTAATTTATTTCAACACACGACTACGTTTCACTAGAACGGATAACCCACTATAAGAGAACCTTAGTGGTACAAATCAAAGTAGTTTCTGTAATATTATTCTGTACTTCTGTGATGAAGTCGTATTTACATTATTTTCTTTGTTCGGACTGTTGTCCTCATTTTATTACCCTGTTTACAACGTTTCAGCCGTTGTACGCTCCGGCATTCTTCAGGTGCTAGGCGTTTCGAATCGAATCCTTTATTTCGATCACTGCGGTAGATCGTTCTCGTTCTATGTGCGATGCCACTTTCGGATGTCATGTAGTTATTTCCTTATCTGTAGTGAATGTCTTAACTGTTACAAAATAACGATTACAAAAAATAATAAACCGTGCAAAAGTGAACTCTTCCAATTTAAAGATTTTCTACACTGAATTAAAACATCGAAAAAACTCTCATTAATAAGGACTTTCCTAATTACATCACTGATTAACAAATTAGATATGCTATTAGAAATGTTAAGAGAAAAAATATGATATTCCCTCATATAATCCTAAACATATCAAACTATATCGCAAACAAATAAACGCTAACTGAAAACAATGAAAACAAAACATAAAAACTAATAGAAAATAACATATCCTCCAATGGTTCCAACACAAATCTAAATCTACCTAATATACTAAATTTAATACAAACAACTTAATCAACCTTAATAACATGTCTGCATCAACTAATATTTTGCAAAAGAACAAAATTGTATATAAATTTAAATGTTCTTTGGGAGATTATTGAATGACACCGTAGAAGTCCTTATATCGAAAAATTCACCTTATTTATTGAATGACCCTCGTAGAAGTCCTTATATCGAAAAATTCAACTTATTTATTGAATGACCCTCGTAGAAGTCCTTATACCGAAAAACTCACCTTATTTATTGAATGACCCTCGTAGAAGTCCTTACACCGAAAAATTCACCTTATTTATTGAATGACCCTCGTAGAAGTCCTTATACCGAAAAATTCACCTTATTTATTAAATGACCCTCGTAGAAGTCCTTATACCGAAAAATTCACCTTATTTATTGAATGACCCTCGTAGAAGTCCTTATACCGAAAAATTCACCTTATTTATTGAATGACCCTCGTAGAAACCCTTATACCGAAAAATTCACCTGATTTATTGAATGACCCTCGTAGAAGTCCTTATATCGAAAATTTCACCTTATTTATTAAATGACCCTCGGAGCAGTCCTTATACCGAAAAATTCACCTTATTCATTAAATGACCCTCGTATTTCTCTAGCTGCCATAAAAAAATAAAATAGACACATAAAAAAGCCTCCGTCCTCTAGATATCCTTTTTTAGTCGTCTTACTGTCAAGTTTAGTCAATGACATGCTTTTGGATACCATTTAATAATCAGTGAGAGCAGTCTTTTTCCAGCTTAACATCTATTTGTACAGACATACAAAGATATTTATATATTATTTTTATTAAAATAATCAACACACTTGCTCACTTACATACCTACACACACACAAATATATATATATTTACATTCATATTTCCTATTGGGTAAACGATATATAAACTTTTATACATCAAAATCAATAGGAAATATCGATGACAAAGTGGAAAGAGTAGTTTACTCTATAACCAGTAATAATTGTCACAAAAGTACATGGGAGAAACCTCAATAAATTTAAATGAATTATTATATGAACAGAAAAGAGGTCTTTTATAAAACAACTCACTCAAAGCATTAGTTGCCCACCGTAATGAGTCTTACCATAAATTTGATTTAATAAAATAATGTTTTTATTAAAAGACAAGGCAAAGACAAAAATAAAATAATATTTTAATTAAAAGACAAAGCAATTTAAAATGACTGAAATATATAAGTGATTTAATCGCTAGATCATCGACAGGACAGTTACGTCCAGGTTCTCACAACATTGACATTTCTTAGCAGACCTATTAACACACAATAATTGTGATAATAGCAAGAGTGACGGAAATAAAGAAAAAAAGAAAAAAGAAAGTAAATAAATTTCGCTAGATTTGTTTTGAAACTTTTTCTTTTTACTCAAAACATATCTGAAAAAATAATCTACATCTAAAATTCTCGGCGTCTCCTCTCCCTTTGTATTAAATGTGCAGTTGCACCAGCGTGAACATCATTTCAGTCAGACGTAAACATTATTTTGGTCCTAAGGAAACAACGCATCACAAAATAAACTTTGTCATATTTTTTCATAAAATATATATTAATGTATCAATCTAAACTTATTTATAAATGGAACTTTGTCTGTGTGTGTACGTCTGTGTGTCTGTTACCTATAAACTCCGAAACGGCTGAACCGATTTTCTTGAAAGTTTACACAGTTGTACTATAAGCGTCTGCGGATGTTCTTAGCTAGGTTTTGTTTGGAGGTATCCCCGATAAATATCGAAAATCGATTATCGAAAAAATCGGGTTATAGAAGGAGTGGTCCGATTTTAATAAACTTTGATACACTCATAGACAAAGACATAAGAAACAATATACAGAAGTTTCAAGGTTGCAGTTCTTACAATAGTGCAGAAAATCGATAATATATATATATATATATATATAAAAGGCAAGATGTTTGTGTGTGTGTGTCTGTTTATCTGCCTGTATGTCTGTATCTTTTTCAGCTCTTTTATTTTAGTTTTTGCTTCGGGTTTGGCTCTAAGTAGGTAATTGTAGTTCTTAGTCTCAGCCATAATACCATTTACTCAGAGGACTTATTTAGCCTTCAAAATTCAGTTTACAACGAAAAAAAAAACTTATTTGATATCGATACCAGGAAATCAGAATTTGACTTACATCTATTCATTTTTCTTTCAGTCTATGTTTTCACTTTCACCGGAAACAACTATTGCTTTTTAGTCTTTCATGCCAACATCCAAAGAGTCTGAGCTTCAGGACCATGGATTAGTTTTAAAGCTTTGATTACACCCGAGCAACGCCGGGCTATACTGCTAGTATTACATATGTATGTGATGATGAAACGATGCAAGCCTGAGTTTTGAGGAACTGAAAGTTTCTTACTATCGAAATGTGAGAGGTTGTTCAGAAAAAAATCAATTGTAAGACTTCGATCATGATTTTTGGAAGCGCTGCAGTAACGATTGAATCCTTTGCATAGACTTGAGAATATTCCTTCGTAGATCGTTAATACAAAAAAAAAGTCATCTATAACTGATTTATTTAATAAACCACGCAAAAGTTTATTTGTTTATATTTCTATATAAAATAAGTTTCCATCTTTCGATAATAGAGTCTTTTTGACTTGAAACAAATCTACCAACTGAAGAAAATCGTTAGTGTTTTTGTCGATTTCGATGTGAAGTGAAAGATATATTTTGAAAGTGATTGTTTTGGGAACTGGGCGAAGGTCAGTAGGGAGAGGATAATTTAATTCGAAAGTAATGTCCAAGGTCTGTTACATGAAACAGAAGAAAAGAAGCGTTGAATGAAAGCCACGTGCAGCATTTTATGTAAATTGACTTTTTGGACTTCGATTAAAAAGGGAAAAACTATACGGAAAAGCAAATTACAAAAATACAGAATTAAAAACATAATCACAACCCGGTCATTAAGAACACAGCACATTAGTTAATGAGAAAACAAGATGATAAAAGACGTCCAAAACAAACAGGTAATTTGTGGACATTGGAGGTCATTGATATTTCGTGATTTTATCAGACTAATATCAGCGTTCACTGTTTCCAATTCTCTAAAACAATCGACGATTGATTGGGGGCTGGCGGGCCTTATACAAAAATCTATCTATTAATAGAACCTTATAATGCTTTCTCTCTCCGTACACACACACACACACACACACACACACACACACACACACACACACACACGCACACACACACACACACACAGACACACACACACAAGAAATGTACACAATAATATGCGCTCACATGCAAAAAACCAGTTTCGTAGAATTGTATATTAACGGAACGCTATTCACAAAATTTAGCGAAATGCGTGGTGTGATAAAAGTGAAAATAGATATACGATGCTCATATTACGTAGATTTCCAAGAGTAAATGGAACAGAGATCAGGGAATGTGCATTTTATGCCTTTCTAAAGAGTATGAACACGAACTAAAGGTTAATTCAGTAATTAGTAAACATACAAAATAGCGATTAAGAAAATTTAATAAACCACGCAAAAGTTTATTTGTCTATATTTCTGAGATGAAGTAGTATTTACAGTATTTACATTATTCGGACTATTGTCCTCATCTTTGTTGTCATTTGTACGACGTTTAATAATAAATCATTCTATTTGTCTATATTTCTAAGATGAGGTAGTATTTACAGTATTTACATTATTCGGATTATTGTCCTCATCGTTGTTGTCATTTGTACGACGTTTAATAATAAATCATTCTATTTGTCTATATTTCTGAGATGAGGTAGTATTTACAGTATTTACATAATTTGTACTATTGTCCTCATCTTTGTTGCTATTTGTACGATGATTAACAATAGATCATTTTATTTGTCTATATTTCTGAAATGAGGTATTATTTACAGTATTTACATTATTCGTACTATTGTCCTCATCTTTGTTGCCATTTGTACGACGTTTAATAATAGATCATTCTATTTGTCGATATTTCTGAGATGAGGTAGTATTTACAGTATTTACATTATTCGGACTATTGTCCTCATCTTTGTTGTCATTTGTACGACGTTTAATAATAAATCATTCTATTTGTCTATATTTTTGAAATGAGGTCGTATTTACAGTATTTACATTATTCGAAATATTGTCCTCATCTTTGTTGCCATTTGTACGACGTTTAATAATAGATCATTCTATTTGTCGATATTTCTGAGATGAGGTAGTATTTACAGTATTTACATTATTCGTACTATTGTCCTCATCTTTGTTACCATTTGAACGACGTTTAATAATAGATCATTCTATTTGTCTATATTTCTGAGATGAGGTAGTATTTACAGTATTTACATTATTCGAAATATTGTCCTCATCTTTGTTGCCATTTGTACGACGTTTAATAATAGATCATTCTATTTGTCGATATTTCTGAGATGAGGTAGTATTTACAGTATTTACATTATTCGTACTATTGTCCTCATCTTTGTTGTCATTTATACGACGTTTCGGCTGTTGTACACTCCGGCTTTCTTCAGGTGCTAGGAATTTGGAACCAACCTCTTTATTACAATCACTGGTGTATAATATTCTCATTCTTTGTGCGATTCCTCTTTTGGTAGTCATAATTTATCTCCCTCTAACCGCACTCTCTAAGTTACTTGTTCACCACTGCTGCAGATACTGGTTAGTTCCACTGACTTGAGCCAAAGATTTGTGAGTTCAATAACCGGCTACAGCAGTGGTGAACAAGTAACTTAGAGAGTGCGGTTAGAGGGAGATAACTCATAACTACTAAGAGGCATCGTGCAAGGAATGAGAGTGTTATACCCCAGTGATTGTAATAAAGTGTTCGTTTAGAAGTTCTTAGCACCTGAAGAAGGCCGGAGCAAACAACGGCCAAAACATCATACAAATGGCAACAAACATGAGGACAATAATCCGAATAATGTAAATAGTGCAAAAGTTAACACCTTGACGAAAAATATTTGCTACACAATATATATATATATATATATATATATATATATATATATATATGGTTAAATAAAATAAAGACAAGAGGAAAACTGTATTTTAAATCGCCTACGCGTTTCGTCCTGTGATGGTCATTATCAAGGCAAAAAGACGAAATGAGCTTCATTCTAAATTACGTATCTATAAACAAATAGTGTTAGCAACCACAAAAACGCTCACAAATCATTTCAAAAGATCAACAGAATATTTTCGTTTTTAGACTTTCTTCATGTGTAATGCAAAGTCACGATATGTTAAAATGAAGGGAATTCAACCGTTTTCTTTGAAAGTTTTATTATGTATGTTAGTCTGTTTTAGTATAATTTCCATAAGTAAAGGAGAGATTGTGAAAAATCCGGGGCGCAAATTGATGTTTTGGTAGTATTGGATGGCGGCGCTCTTGAGAACTTTTGTTCTGAATAAACTGTTTACTCTTTTTATTAGTATGGCATTTTTTAAATCTATCTATCTATCTATGACTGACAAGATCTATCTATCTATGACTGACAATATCTATCTATCTATCTATCTATCTATCTATCTATCTATCTATCTATCTCAGACCTTTCATTTCTATCTATCTATCTATCTATCTATCTATCTATCTATCTATCTATCTATCTAATCAAGACCTTTTATTTCTATCTATCTATCTATCTATCTATCTATCTATCTATCTATCTATCCTCAGACCTTTTATTTCTATCTATCTATCTATCTATCTATCTATCTATCTATCTATCTACCTCAGACCTATTATTTCTATCTATCTATCTATCTATCTATCTACCTCAGACCTATTATTTCTATCTATCTATCTATCTATCTATCTATCTATCTATCTACCTCAGACCTTTTATTTCTATCTATCTATCTATCTATCTATCTATCTATCTATCTATCTATCTACCTCAGACCTTTTCTATTTCTATCTATCTATCTATCTATCTATCTATCTATCTATCTACCTCAGACCTTTTATTTCTATCTATCTATCTATCTATCTATCTATCTATCTATCTATCTATCTATCTATCTATCTCAGACATTTTATTTCTATCTATCTATCTATCTATCTATCTATCTACCTCAGACATTTTATTTCTATCTATCTATCTATCTATCTATCTATCTATCTATCTATAATGATTTTTTTGTAATTACAAATTGATAAACAAATTAGACACACTATTAGTAAAATTAACTTTTCCAAAAAAAATAATTGTATATAAATTTAAATGTCCTTTGGGAGATTGTAACTTTGACAAAATAGCAAATACATAAGTTGGTCACACAGCAGCAACGCTCTCTAGAATGCTTGCTTTATTATTTACTACGGTTTATTTATTTATTTTCGACTACTGGTCGAGTATTAGAGGAATCTTAAAGAAAGCAAGCGCATTTCTACAGGATTCATACTTGCGCACCCTTAGCAGGAGAAACCGTCGTTAGATCTGGCGAGTTTTGGGAAAAACCAGGATTTCACACGTCATTGTGAATATTTGTAAAAGTAAAGAAAAAGGTTGATTTCAATACATAATTTCCGATCCACGACAGGTTAACCTAATCACGGAAGCAATAACACGGCTTTCAGAAAAAAAAAATCTTGAAAGTAGTTACAGCAATGCTTCGCAAGACGAGATATCAAAATTGTATGGCACTTTTCACTCTCAAATTCTTCCGAATTTCAAAAGTGTATCAAGAAAATATATTCTATGCAAGAGAATGCGTTCTTTTGAAGATGGCGGCACAAGCATTTCGTAAATTCTAAAAATACCTTAAAGAATCCAGGTCACTTTGCACATAGTCTGGTTTGTATGTTGAAATGGAAATGAGGCTATCATAATCGCTGTTTCAACTCAGAGCAGTCGGTCAAAAGAATTTTTGTTTTGGGAAACTGGTTTTGGGTGCAAACTAGCAACGATGCGTACATCCGAATTGCCGGGAAAGGAAACACGATTGGCTTTTAGCTGAAGGAGACTTCATCTTCTAACCACTCCTCAATGAAAGAAAAAAAAATATTAAGAGAAACAAAGAGGAAATTGGCATTCGAAAATGATGTTTTTATGCTTTTGGAAAGTGGATATATTAATAGGGCACAAACGTTTGTTTGTACAAAGCTGGCAGAAACCGATTCAAGTTTAACATTGCTAGCCATGTTCATTATTCACGGAAAAATGAGATGACTAATGCTGATAAGTTATGGACATAAATCATTTGTTAATTGATTATTTAACACGTGATATCACAGGTAGGATGGATACCATGGACCGAAAATGTGAGCAACGGAGAGGCTTTGGAGAGAATGGACACGAAAAAGAAATTTATATTTAATATCAGAAAAAGACTGTTGGAGTTTCTGGGACAGGAAGGAGGGCTTGGAGAATCTAATGCTCACGGGTCCGATAAAGGAAAGAAGAGACAAAGGAAAGCAACTCATGACATACTTGAGGTACTTGAGTAGATGGATGGGGATCGGGGTTTGAGTGGGATAAGAGGTGTTAAGAGCTACAAGGAATAGGAAGATGTGAAGAGTCATGATCGCCTACGTCCTAAAGGGACACAGCACATAGAAGAAGAAGAAGAAGAAGAAGAAGAAGAAGAAGAAGAAGACTAGATTGGTGGCAAGGCCTTGTCATTTTGCAGTTAAAATAGCTAGATGAAACCGTAAGTTCTATGCTGTTTATTCCCTCGCAATTCTCGTTTGTGGAACTCTTTTCCGAATATTGATTCTCAGTCGACACTGATTTTCCAAAGATTTACATGCAATGTCAATCGTTATCTGCTGTCTTCATAATTGCTGTTTTTGTTTTTATGATTCTTTTTCCTTAGTAGAGTTTTTTCATATTTTCAGTAGCCTCTTGCGTCTTAGTGACTTTATCGCCTTTCTTGGGAGAAAATGATTAAAAAATACTAAATTTCTTTATTTGGTGAAGTTTATCATTGTGCCTAAAATATAGCGTTTTTTTGCTTAACATTTTCAATGATTGCGTTCTCGACTGAATGAGGTCCTCGGCATAACGGTAAACCGCATCCGGCAGCAAGGCCTCTGATTGCAAGGTTGTGAGGAGTATGGAACCACCTTTTAATTGATGTTGTTCTCAGATCCACCCTGACCCGGAGTGGTAGCATCAGTTAGGGTCACAGCTATGGGCAAATAGTTAACCCCCAAACTGGGGGTAAAACACTATGAAAGTATAGAAAAACACTTTTATAGAAATATATACATAAAAATAGACTTTTATAGTAAAATATACATTTTTGAAGGAAAAATATTAGCAACAATACATTTTTGAAGAAACAATTATTACCGTAACACATTTTTGAAGAAAAAAAAATTATTACCAGTAATACATTTTTGAATACAAAACTAGAAGACATCTTCAGTTTTCTAAAATAAAGAAGAACAAAAACAAAAAAGTTCATTAAAATCTGACTCAATCAAACTTCTCACTATAACCGAACATTAAAAAATACCTTAAAACCCCATCTTTTTGACATTAAATAACCCACAGAGGTGTTGATATTCCGTTAAACAAAACTCAAACTCAAAACTCAAACAAAAACTCGACTGAATGAAAAAAGAAAATAATTAAAAAATAAAAATAAAATCTTCATGCAGCAAAACAGCATTTGATCTTCCATGTTGCTTTCGACGGAAAGATAGAAATTAAACAACTACAGCATTAATCTCAGATACGAAGTTAAATTCGTCAGAGAGACCAGTGTGCCATACTGTTTAACCCAAGTTGAAAATAGGTTGTGACCTTTTAAATTTGCCGAGCTGCTTCCAAAGGTCTTTTTTGTGCATGGTTCCCCTCTTCCTTGAGTTTTAGTCACTAAAATGTTTTCCCTAATGGGCTAAAATCATCAAAGAACAATTCGGTTTATTTGAGAAATAAATAAACATTTTTCTTTCCGTTTAAATCATTTAATTCATATTTCGGCGGACCTGAAGCAGACTACCACCACATTTAATTTCGTTGTTTTTCATTTTTTGTTTTTTACTTTTTTCAGCGCATTCCTGTCGATTGTTAATTAAACTTTCCGATTATCAAAAATTTTTTTTTTAAATTACAATATTTAAACAATTTGTTTTTTGGGTGGTCAGTTTCTCATATAACGTGCAAGTAAATCTATTTTCCATTTTCAATCCATTTGCGTGGGGGTCGCTTTTAAATTGCCCCCACCAATTGTTTAAATATTAAAATTTTTGCAATTTTTTTTGTCATTCGTAAAGTTTGAGGTGTAAAAGATAATATTGCACTGAAAAAAGTCCAAAAAAATTGATAATGTACAAGTTTACAGGTAGCGGTAATGTCGTACCGGCGACTGGTTTCAAAATGGAGGCTCGATTTACTATAACGTTGTATGAGAAACTGAGCCCCACCTTCCAAAAAGTGTTTAAATATTGAAATTTTTCAATTTTTTTTTTTTGTCAATCTTAAGCTAAGAGGGTAATCGATAGGACTTCGCTGAAAAAAGGAAAAAAAAAAAAAAAGGAAAAACAATGAAATTAAACGTGGTGGTAGTCTGCTTCAGGTCCGTCCATATTTTGTTTATAATTTAATAATCAAAAGTAAAGAAAAACTTCAAAATAATATAGAAAATAAAAAAGGTCCCAAGAGGCAACTGCGTTACTTATCAGCTGGGTAAATATTTTCGTTGCGAAGGTTTTTTTTTATTCGTTTGATACACAAGTTGACCTTTATATGACAAGATCCGAATTTAATGCTCCATATAAAAGCAATATACACCGCAGCTTGAAGATCCGCTGACATGAACAGGGAAGTGAATGGAAGACATGTCAGTTGAGGTGGAGAAACTCTACAACCCGGATGTTAAATGGAGATTCAGAAGAAGTGCTGGCGTTTTACGATAGCCACTGTGGCCAGTTTTTCAGTTTGTTTTTTAATAGTATAGATTGTGCTCTTCTGATTACAAATATATAAAAAAAGAAAAATTATTAAATTTAATAGGAGGTTCAGTCTATCATGTAGACTTATTGCAAATTGATCCCCCCTACAAGCGCGAAAACAAATATGCTCATGTGACGTTATTTTATATTTGAATTTTTTATTTTTATTTTGAAATTCATAATCTGGTCTCTTAATCGGTGAAAAAAGGAACTCCAGACTAAAATATTTTTGTTTTTTTATACTAATGTTTACTCAATACAAGACCCAAGATCCACTCAAGGTAGAGAATTACTGTATGAAGTTGTATTAGCGAAAGAAAGGCTACAATAACAGGAAAGTTGGACGACTAATTCTAGACTTGAAGAAGTCATGATTTAATTAACAAATAAAATTTTAGTTCAGAGAGAGATGTTAGAATTATAGTGTTGAAGTATACTTTAGAAGGAACTGGAAATCCATTCCTAAACAATAAACAAGAGATGAACCTCTTCTTCTTCTTTTATGTGCCCTATCCTTTCAGGACGTGGGCGATCATGGCTTTCCACATCTCCCTATCCCTGGTGGCTCTGAGCACGCCTTCTCCTGTTATACCACGCAACCCTCGTTCCGTCATCCACCTGATCAAGTCCTTCAAATATATTATCCGTTGCTTTCCCCTGTCTCTTTTTCCCCTCTATCTGGCCTGTTAGTATCAGCCCTCCTTCCTCATTGCATGTCCCAGGAACTTTAGCTGTCTCTTCTTAAAAAAAAGAGTAGTAGGAACCGGACGATGACCAAGGCTTTATTAGGGACTGAGAAAGATGAGAAAGATAATTAATTAGTGAAATAATTCAGTTGTTTCAGCTTTTGACGGTGGATCAAATTACTTGTCGATCCAGGATGTTTTTTCCACCTGAATCCATCCTGCATATATACAAGTCAACCATCCGTCCGTGCATGGAGTACTGCTGCCATTTATGGTCAGGTGCCCCTGCCGTTCTCCTCAGTGTTCTTGACAAGCTCCAAAGGAGAGTCTGTAATGTGATAGGTACTGATCTGGCGACTCGACTGCAGCCACTTTCCCATCGTCGAAATGTGGCCTCCCTTTGTCTGTTCTATAAATACTTTCATGGCTTCTGCTCGGATGAGCTTAAGTCACTGATGCCTCCTCAACAGGTGTTTACCCGTTCAACCAGACTGGCAACTGGGTCCCACCCATTCACAGTCAGGTTAGCCAAACGCAGACGACAATTCTACTCCTGCAGCTTCCTCTCTCGCACTTCCCGCCTGTGGAACTCACTCCCGTATTCTTGCTTTCCTGACGGCTACGACCTCCAGAAATTTAAAAGCAAAGTTAATACTCACCTACTAACCACTGGCCTCTAGCTCTCTCCACTCCCCTGTATAACCTTCCCTTTCTCTCCGCCCATGTACCTGTCATTGCACCTGCTTTCTCAGTTTTCTATTGTTCCTTTCTAACTAGTTTGTACTCCTCACTCTTTTCTAATTAATCTTTTTACATTTATGTAACCCCCTGCACATCAGTGGCGTTTCTGCCTTGCTCGGGGTGAAATGATTAAAAAAAAAAAAAAAAAAAAAATTTACATAGCAAACTGGACGTCATATAAAGTGTTATCTTTTAGTTCTATCTCCGTGATTTGAAGAATGCAATCGAGAGTTATATATATATATATATACACTACCGGCCATAATTATTAGGCCACCCCAGTTTTCTTTTAAATGACGGATTTCATACTATTTTAGTATTTATTACCAAGTGGATAATTCTAAATGAAAAGAGAATGGTTCTTTTGTTAATACTGCACAATAACATGAACTGTTCTAGTGTCCAGTTTTCTGCTCTCTTCCCCATCATAGTCTCTTATTATTTTTGGCTGGTCGAATTAAAGGCTTCCTGGCTGCCTTGTAAAATTTTGCAAAGTAATAATAACAAAAGAACCATTGTGTTTTCATTTAGAATTATCCACTTGGCAATACTAAAAATAGTATGAAATACATAATTTAAAAAAAAACTGGGGTGGCCTAATAATTATGGCCGGTAGTATATATATATACTAGCAGTATAGCCCGGCGTTGCTCGGGTGAAAGGAAAGCTTTAAAACTAATCCATGGTCCTGGAGCTCAAACTCTTTGGACGTTGGCACCAAAGACTAAAAAGCAATAGTTGTTACCAGTTAAAGCGAAACCGTAGACTGAAAGAAAAATGAATGGATGTAAATTTTGATTTCCTGGTATCGATATCAAATAAGTTTTTTTCGTTGTAAACTGAATTTTGAAGACTAAATAAGTCTGAGTAAATGGTATCGTGGCTGAGACTAAGAACTACAATTATGCCTACGTAGAGCCAAACCCGAAGCAAAACTAAAATAAAAGGGCTGAAAAAATACAGACATACAGGCAGATAAACAGACACACACACAGACATATTGCCTCATATATATGTATATATATATATATATATATATATTATCGATTTTCTGCACTATTGTAAGAACTGCATTCTTGAAACTTCTGAATATTGTTTCTTATGTCTTTGTCTATCAGTGTATCAAGTTTGATTAAAATCGGACCACTCCTTCTATAACCCGATTTTTTCGATTATCGATTTCCTGGGGTACCTCGACACAAAACCTAGCGTAGAACACTCGCAGACGCTTATAGTACAACTGTGTAAATTGTCAAGAAAATCGGTTTAGCCGTTTCGGAGTCTATAGGTAACGGACACACAAACACAGACAAATTTCCGTTTATAAATAAGTTTATATATATATATATATATATATATATATATAATTACAAAAAACAAAAACAAAAACTTGACGGTGTGCATTATGACAAAGAAATAGTTTCTATTAGGCTTAGTGGCGTTTAAAATAACTGGACATCAACAATGTCATTCAGTTTATGGTTGATTTCTCCAAGGATTAATTACACACATGCATATTCATCCCCATAAATAACCATTCGCCTAGAGTCTACTCACTCGAATTTAAAGGATAGCTTGAAGCTAAAATATCAACATCATCATCACCAACGCAATGACGATTGTGTGAGGGTTGTAGGGTCGTTTCATAACATAGCACCTGACCAGTTCACTCCATGTATATGAATTGAAAGTGTATTCATTCAGGCGTAGCGTGGTTTAGGTAAGTAGATCTGGTGGAGTCCATGTCGCACGATTTTATGCAGCAGCCGATGCCCTCACCAAAATAAACTTGAAGACCCTCATGGACATACCATCGTTGACCCTCACCAAACTCTATTCCACTCATATCACATATTTCATTCATCATTACCATTTTACCTGTAATCTACATTGAGTGAATCTCAAGCTTTGTCTTAGGTGAAATTTAATAACAAAAATATAAAAATCACATAACGTCAGGTAATTTAGCAAATTATTGATTGGATTTTTCAAGGCCAATCAACTTTTTGCGAGTTATTTAAAGCCAAAATATATTTAGACAATGATTTACTGATACAAGTCCTACCAATTAACTAATAAGTTATTTGTCTGTGAAAATAACAAACCCTACTGAATTGGAAGACGACCCTCTGGTTTTCAATTCTCATCCGTTATCCATGATACCAGCTGCGGCTCCAAACTTAAAGCACCTGGTAATCCCAGTCAGTCACCCATTTAGGTATTAACCAGGCTCGACGTTGCTTAACCTCAGTGATTGTACGAGAACCAATGTTTTAATGTGATATGTCAATCAGTCAGTTAATCAGTTAGTTAAGTGATATATTTGATACACGCTTGGGCGATCATGTCTCTTTCGAGACATGACTTACCGAGTAGAAGATTTTTTTCTGTCGTAGGTTGCCATTACTTTCTCTGTTAAATTGGTTGCCAACCAAGGCTATATAATTTAATCTGTCCTGCTATTTAACCCATAGCTAGAGGGAGAAACGACGGGTTCATACTTTTCAACGGGTACTTGTGCGTAAGTAAATGCAATGAATTCAATTGAAATTCAGAGTCGGCTCTTCGCTTTCTCGAGCCGATATCCACAGCACCACAACGCACATCCGACATGGACCTAAGCAATCGAAATAAATGTTTTAGAAGGTTCAAAAATACATTATCTCACCATACAACCCCAAACAATGCACAAAGACCTGAGGACAGAATGCAGGAATTAAAACAGTAAAGATTAAGTTGAATGATGGAATGACTCAAAGAATGGCAAAAATTATTTTAGCTTAGGTCTATAGGCAGAGCTATGAAAGCGGAAAGTGCATCGGCTTGTAGTGATATTTTTTAAATAACGTTTACAAAATACAAGGCCAAAACAACTCAAAGAAGAGGGTTAATCAACAAGACGTGAACCTAAGCGGGCGAAGTAGGTAGTGAAAATTATAAAGATATGACGGATAGATAACGACTGACCCTTTACTTGAAATAGTTTAAACACAAAGAAAAACAAAACAAAAAAAAAAAACGCGGCAAATATATCAGTGTTATTTGGCGAAAAGCAGATGCAGTGTTGCCTACAGGTACGGATCTCATTTCGCGTGCAGATGTAATGACACCCGACGAATATTAAACTTGCCTCGGCATATTCCGCGTTAACCGGAGTTGTCTTTTGCAGGCAGACACACATAATCCGAACCATGTACACATGTAGATTCACCTATGCATGTAGATTCACGTATGTACGTAGACTAATTTATCTATAACCAAGAAATGAATTATAAACCCATTAAAGATGCTATTCGCCCTGATTCGATCGAAATGGAAGGAAACGCATTAAAACCATAATGGCGAATTGTTCTATCAATTATGAATGAATCTTACTCGCGTAGAGACAAAAATATTCGGAATAAAAATAACTGAAAAGGGAATAGATTGCAAATATGAAGCGAAAATGGATTTAAAAAATACTCCCCGAACATAAAATTCGAGTCGTCTCTTATTTTTTATTTTTTTTGTTTTTCTTTACGACTAAACGAGAAGAATGAGTTGGGGAGGTCGATGATGATGGGTTCGAAGATGCTGTTGGTGGTGGTGTGGGGTTTTGTAAACTGCAGCCGTCAAAACAAAAATAGAAGGAGAAAAGCACTTTACGCATGCGCTATTAACGATATAAACTAAAAACATCATCTGCAAACCATTATCTCGATAGTAAGCCAGTCTTGACTTTCGACGACAATTTGAGCACTTTACATAGAACGTAGCTTTGTCCACCGCCATTCATCTCGCTCATCGGAGGCAACATTCTAACGTTGTGTGTTTGGTCACATTCTATTCAAAAGAAATAGCGTCTTTTCATCGTTGTTAAGCACAATGTCACCCTTAATTTTTCAATCCAATTACTTTATGCGGTGTTAGATATTCTGAAAGCCAAAACTTCAGAACGTGTCTCGGAGTGGTAAGTAAGAATTGTTTTAATGTGGACAATAGTATAAAGAAAAAAATAGTTAACATTTTACTCGTCGTCCATTAGCCCAACATTGTTTTAACATGTTATTTACCGTGAGACATCAATAAGAGCGAAGTAAAATTTTTTGTTAGCACTGAGAACTCTAAAATTGTTAGACCAGAGTATATGTTTATTTCGAAATCATTTTATTATTATTTCGTTGCTTTGATCGAAGATTACATGGAAAGTGAGATTTACATCTGCTCGGGCACGTCAACGAATACACATATTCATTCATGCGTAGCGTGGGTTGAGTAAGTAGAACTTTTTTTTTTAGTCATATCACCCCAAGCAAGGACGTAACACCACTGACGTGCAGGGGGCTACTTAAGAGTGAAAAGATTGGAAAAGAGAAATCCGGAAACCACATCCTAAACAGGGAACAAGGGATGTTCAATAGACGTGGGTGGAGTGTGAACCGGGCGATAGTTTGGTCTATCTACGCCATTGAAAAAAATAAAAATAAAAATAAAAATGAAAAAAAGAAAAATAAAAACAAGAAAAGAGTGAAAAGATTGAAAAAGAGAAAGCCGGAAACCACATCATAAATAGGGAACAAGGGATGAGCTTCTTCACCTGTTCAATAGATGTGGGTGGAGTGTGAATCGGGCAATAGTTTGGTCTGTCTACTCCAATTAGAAAAAAATAAAAATAAAAAATAAAAAATAAAAACATGTTGGTGGATTGCTAAGTTTTAACTAAGTTAAAGTCCAGTCAAAGAGATTTCTGCTAAAATTAAAATAAAAATTAAAGAAAACCAATTAAACACGAAAAGTTTAAAATTAAGCAAAAAATGACTTACTTTTAAGAATATTTCAAAGTTGATTCCCATCCCAACACGAGGGTATGGTCACGTACATGTATGATATGTACACTGAAATTAACAATTCAACGAGATCTTCAAGATTTTCTCAGTGTCGACACACACACACACACACACACACACACACACACACACACACACACACACAAATAAAGAGAAAAGGAAAACTTATCTTAGCCGACCCGTTTCGTTCCCAAAGGGACTTTATCAAGGCAAAAGCTTGGATGAGATTCCCCAGAGAACGAAAGGCGTCGGCTAAGATAAATTTACCTGGAAAAGACGAAACGTGTCAAGGAAAACTTTATTCAATTTGACACATGACTTTCCACTAAAATACACTTACGTGATATAGAAGATATGAAAATTAAACACAAGATGAGATGCATTAGGGATATTTTTATTCAAATCCACAAGATGCTGCAAAACAAAATGATTAACCTGAGAAATGGAATCATGTTTTTAAAAGTCTTGTCAGATTTCGCCTCTCAGATAAATGGCATGAATTCATGACGCCAAACTCTTTCCGAAATATATAAGCAATCAGATTGACGAAAACTTTTTTCAGATCAATGTTTAGACATGGCTTAAGTCGACTGAATCCTGGAGGTGTTAAAGAGGACAATAATTCACCGTATCTATCTATCTATGTCTGTTCGTATCTATCTATCTATCTATCTATCTATCTATCTATCTATGTCTGTTCGTATCTATCTATCTATCTATCTATCTATCTATGTCTGTTCGTATCTATCTATCTATCTATCTATCTATCTATCTATCTATCTATCTCAGTCTGTTCCTATCTATCTGTCTATCTATCTATCTATCTATCTATCTATCTCATCTATCTATCTATCTCAGTCTGTTCCTATCTATCTATCTATCTATCTATCTATCTATCTATCTATCTATGTCTGTTCGTCATCTATCTATCTATCTATCTATCTATCTATCTATGTCTGTTCGTATCTATCTATCTATCTATCTATCTATGTCTGTTCGTATCTATCTATCTATCTATCTATCTATCTATCTATCTATCTATCTATCTATGTCTGTTCGTATCTATCTATCTATCTATCTATCTATCTATCTATCTATCTATCTATCTATCTATCTATGTCTGTTCGTATCTATCTATCTATCTATCTATCTATCTATGTCTGTTCGTATCTATCTATCTATCTATCTATCTATGTCTGTTCGTATCTATCTATCTATCTATCTATCTATGTCTGTTCGTATCTATCTATCTATCTATCTATATATATATATATATATATATCTATCTATGTCTGTTCGTATCTATGTCTGTTCGTATCTATCTATCTATCTATCTATCTATCTATGTCTGTTCTATATCTATCTATCTATCTATCTATCTATCTATCTATGTCTGTTCGTATCTATCTATCTATCTATCTATCTATCTATCTATCTATCTATCTATCTGTCTGTTCGTATCTATCTATCTATCTATCAATGTCTGTTCGTATCTATCTATCTATCTATCAATGTCTGTTCGTATCTATCTATCTATCTATCAATGTCTGTTCGTATCTATCTATCTATCTATCAATGTCTGTTCGTATCTATCTATCTATCTATCAATGTCTGTTCGTATCTATCTATCTATCTATCTATCTATCTATCTATCTATCTATCTATCTATCTATCCCAGTGTGTTTATATCTATCTATCTATCAATGTCTGTTCGTATCTATCTATCTATCTATCTATCAATGTCTGTTCGTATCTATCTATCTATCTATCTATCTATCTATCTATCTATGTCTGTTCGTATGTATATATCTATCTATGTCTGTTCGTATCTATCTATCTATCTATCTATCTATCTATCTATCTATCTATGTCTGTTCGTATCTATCTATCTATCTATCTATCTATGTCTGTTCGTATCTATCTATCTATCTATCTATGTCTGTTCGTATCTATCTATCTATCTATCTATGTCTGTTCGTATCTATCTATCTATCTATCTATCTATCTATGTCTGTTCGTATCTATCTATCTATCTATCTATCTATCTATCTATCTATCTATCTATCTATCTATCTGTCTGTCTGTCTGTCTTTGTCTGTTTATACCTACCTACTTACCTACCTACCAAGAAAATAGTGGCTAGCTTGAGCAGTAGACGGTTAATTGAAAAAAGTGCTCAGTGCACAATAAAAAAAATTAGTCGAATATGCAGAGCTAACAATATATCAAAGAACCAAACACACACCACAGTAAAGTGATTTGTGTTGGGTTCTTTGAGATATATATATGTGTATGTGCATGTATGTGTGGGTATACGTATACGAATGTGTGTGCGTAAATATATAAAGTTGTCAAAGGAATCAACACATCATATCTGTAGCCTACAACCACATGACGACTCCTATGACTAAAAATCTTTTGACATTTAAACTAAAACTAATAAACTTTTTCCATATCAAAACTTATAACGAAAGAATATATGGAAATAAATAATAGAATAAAATAGAAGGAAATAAACTGAAGAAAGGAGAAAAATATCAAAGAAAATATTGAATAAATAAAAGTAGATAAAATGAATTTCAGGTTAGTCCTGTAAATAATCTAAAAAACATTAGTCCTAAGGAAAGAAAAAAAAAGTTGGTAAGTACTGGTTTTCACGTACCCCCTCACTTCCCCAACTGATTCGTTGATTTTGTTATTTATTTTTGTGTTACGTCTGCTTTTATCCTTTCGTGTTTTTTCTCTCTCTCTCTCCATAGCCAAGGAGTAAAGACGTGTATGCTGTGGCGAAATTATAAAAAAAAGCCAATGTCGATTGTGTCAAAAATATGACTTTTGGTTACTGTTTCGCTATATATCTATGGATTTTCATAAACTTACAAACGATCAAGCAAAAACACACATACACACAACATACACTCATACACACACACATACATACGTGTGTGTGCGCGCGTGCTTGTTAAAACCCCAACTCTTGTCGTCTGAAGGAATCACGTTAACAGTTGTAGGTAGTATAAATAAATGTCATTTTTTGAAACATTTTTTTTTAAATAACATGATTCTCCTGAATATACTTGACTACATGAATCGAAACATCTGAAGATGCTGGGTCTTTCATAATTCTCGCAGTTAAGTACCATACGTGATAGACGCTTTTGGCAATCATGTCTCTAAAAAGACACGACTGGGCAGAAGATTATCCTGCAGCAGGTTGCCATTGCTTTCTTTGGTAGACTGGTTGCCAGTCAAGGTTATAGAACCCAATCTGTCCTGTTATTTAACCCATAACTGAAGGGAAGAGACGGATTAATACCTTTCCCAAGGTTATTTGTGCGTAAGTGAATGCTAGAAATTCAACTGGAATTCGAACTCGGTTCCCTGATTTGTCGTTCCGAGTCGATATCTACTGCACCACAACGCACATTCATGGTAAAGGTTAAAAGGTAATAAGGTAGTAAATATAATAAGCAGATAGTAAAAAGACTAAGCCAAAAATATCAGAGTAAAAAACAGAATCGATTAGATTTATTGGCTTCGGACTTCATAGACAAACGTAGTTATGAACATCTGCATATTTCCCCCCGATAAATCTTCATCAAAATCTACTGGAAATTGGATCTTAAACAAGCTACACGTAACTCTGGGTACAGATTTTAATAAACGAACTACAAATACACAGTGCAGATGAAAATTAATGTTACACACACATACACACACACACGCTACGGAAATTAACGAAGATTAACGAACACTTGGTTATAAACAACCCACAATTTGAAATGATTTGTTTGAACATTATTTTTTATCGATACTCGTATTTAAGTAGATATTCTGTTTTATATTACGGAAATTACCGAAGATTAACGAAACCGGCTATAAACAACCGACAATTTGAAATGATTTGTTTGAACGTTATTTTTCATCGATGCTCATATTTAAATAGATATTTCGTTTTATATTACGGAGAGTAACGAAGATTAACGAAACCGGTTATAAACAACCGACAATTTGAAATGATTTCTTTGAACATTGTTTTTGATCGATACTCGTATTTAAGTAGATATTCTACTTATAATCAAACAGTATTAATATCTTTATTTCTACTGGCCTGATTATTTACGATAAATATTAATTCAATTAAATTGTTTTTTTTTCTGTCAATAAGCCTCATAAAAGATAAAACAGTTCTTGTGCTAATACTTTTACACAGTACTGTATATATATATATATATATATATATAAGAGAAAGGGAGCGAGGGAGAGAGAGAGAGAGAGAGAGAGAGAGAGATTATAAAGGTTAACTTAATTTGGTACAGAGAGAAAATAACCTTTAGAAAAAATCTTGGAAATATTTAAAACAATGCTTTATAAGACGAGATGCTAAATTTCTATCATACGCTTCCCATATTCTCCTGAATTAAAAAAATGTATCAATATATATATTACACATGTTACATATATATACAGTACTGTGCAAAAGTATTAGGACAAGAACTATTTTATATAATGACAGATAAAATCAAACTTATTTCTTGACAAAGCGACAAAGATATTTTTATCTTCGATTTGTCCTCATTATCAATATAAACTACGCTCAGTCATACGATTTTTGATTCTTTGAAACTTCGTCGTTGCTCACATGTTCGCTTCATTCTATCCTCAGCATCCTTCTGTAGAACCACGTTTCTGTTGCTTCAAGTCTTCTTTTTATTTTTGAAGAGATCATTCAGCACTCACTGCCGTACAGGAGGACAGATATCACATACACTCCTGATCAAAAACTTAAGACCATTTAAAAATCTTTAAAAAGAATTTTTTTTTTACAGATAGATTTTAAACTCCTACCACTTAAGGTTACCAATACTACAATCTAAAAGGTTATGGAAACAAAAAGCTACATTCCAAACATTTTATTTAGAAATTTACATTTTTATAAAATGAGGAGATTAACGCACAATCAAAATTATAAGACCAGGGGTATAAATTGTTAGATCTATGGTAATTCCAATGTTTTTAGTTCAGTTAAAGATTAGCAATCATTGCGTAAAGGTGTTACCATGCCTAAAGCAAGCAAACGTACCAAAGTTGAGCGTTCTCGAATTCTAGAATTCCATAAGCAAAGTTTGTCACAGCGGGCGATCGCAGCTAAGGTAAATCGCAGTAAAACTGTGATTTGCAACTTTCTAAAAGCAGTGAGAATTATGTAAAAGCAAAATCCTCTGGTAGGCCCCCCCCAAAATTTCTCCTGCATTGAGTAAGAGAATAAGACGGGTTGTTATGAACGAAGGGGGGGACTTTCTTCTAGTCAAATTAAGGCAGTCACAGATGCTGATTGCAGTCCCGTAATCATCAGACGACATTTACGACAAAAAGGCATGGTAAATAAAAAGCGTAAACAAATTCCTCGGCTGCTTCCACGTCACAAGGTGGACCGCTTAAAGTTTGGTTGTGAATACCAAACATGGGACGTTGAGAAGTAGAAGAAAGTCCTGTTTTCTGATGAGAAAAATTCCATCTAGATGGTCCTGATGGCTTCCAACGATATTGGCATCACAAAAACATGCCTCCTGAAATTTTCTCCACACGTCATAGTGGTGGAGGGTCCCTAATGGTATGGGGTGCCTTTTCTTACAGCGGGACGATGGAGCCCCAGGTGGTGCAGGGTTGTTAAACAGTGGCTGGTTATGTTAGCATGCTACAAAAAGCATCATTGATGATGGAGGGCCATCGTTTGTGTGTGGATGGGTGGTTATACCAACAGAATAATGCTGCAATCCACGCTGCAAGACGGACCTTGACCTTTCTACAAGAAAATGGAGTCCATCTCTTGGGACATCCTGCATGCTCACCAGACTTGAACCCAATTGAAAATGTTTGAGGATGGATGACAAGAGATGTTTATCGAAATGGCAAACAATATTCAACAAAAAATGAACTTCGTGAAGCCATCTTCAGAAGCTGGAGCAACATCCCCCGCACTTCAATTGGAGTAGATAGATCTATCTATCGCCCGGTTCACACACCATCCATGTCTATTGAACAGGTTAAGAGGCTCATCCCTTGTTTCCTGTTTAGGATGTGGTTTCTGGCTTTCTTTTTTCCAATCTTCTCACTTTGTTTTGTTTTTTTTTCAATTGGAGTAGATACATCTATCGCCCGGTTCACACTCCACCCATGTCTATTGAACAGGTTAAGAGGCTCATCCCTTGTTCCCTGTTTAGGATGTGGTTTCCGGCTTTCTCTTTTCCAATCTTCTCACTATTACGTAGCCCCCTGCACATCAGGGGCGTTACCGCCTTGCTCGGGGTGATACGATTAAAAAAAAAAAAAACTTTAATGGAAACGCTTATTTCTAGCATGCCTGACAGAATTTCTGAAGTCATCAAAAGCAGTGGAGGTAGAACTCATTATTAAATTTGGTTGTTGAATGTTTTCATACACTTTTTGTAGAATTTTGTAGAATTTTTGTCTCTGGTCTTGTAATTTTGATCATGTGTAAATCGCCTCATTTTATAAAAATGTAAATTTCTAAACAAAATGTTTGGAATATAGCTTTTTGTTTCCATAACCTTTTAGATTGTAGTATTGGTAACCTTAAGTGGAAGGAGTTTAAAATCTATCCGTAAAAAAATATTTTTTTTTAATGATTTTTAAGTGGTCTTAAAATTTTGATCAGGAGTGTAGCAGACAGTCTGACACAAAGTATAATAGTGAGGCCCTCAACGCGAATTCGTATCACCAGTCACCAGCTGCGAGATTCGATTATTTGTATAGCAAAATCTTGTTAGTCCGAGTATACAGTATAGGTGCTGATTTAGAGGAACTTGGATTTGTTAAGAATTTGAATTATATTTTTTAGTCATTAATGGACGACTATAAAAATCTAATGTCCACATGTAAGATTCACGTCTATCGGAAACACCAGTGAATGGTAGAGAGAACACACACGCTACCGATGGTTACATAAAGGCAGACCACTGATTGCAATTGTGTATAAACAATTATGTCGTATAGCAAGGGTCGGCAACCTACGGCCCGCGGGCCGGATCCAGCCCGCGAAGACATTTTGACCGGCCTGTGAGCCTGATTACCAATGACTATTTTTAATATGAGAGACGAGGCTTTCAAATTCAACAAAAGGCCTGCTGTTATCTTCTGATTCACTCAACCGAATTTGAATACCATGACCGCAAAAACACGATCAAAACCCAATCAACTCCATTTCTGCGGAAAAATAAAAAATAAACATAAAACAAAAACTGAGAGCCGATTTGACCGACCGGCGACAGACATTAGGCAGGGACATCTTCAAAGGGACAATGTTGTGTCAGTCGGCTATTTCATTCCTCCAACAGCAACCCCACTATCGCTTACCCCAGCAACCTACCCTATGTAAGTTGCTGGAATCTTTCAATGGGCCATGTTCTTACCTTAGCATACGTAAGTGTATATGTTTGCAACTATTTGTACTTGTATGTATGGATATATGTGTTTCGTTTTTGTTTGATGTATGTGTGTGTGGTTCGTTTGTGGTACAATTTTCTATAACAGTTTCAAACCTACACGTCATAATTTCATCCATTTCACTTCGGTTGATTTGACGTTCTTTGAGGAAAAGTAATTTTTGTTAGGTGTTTTTTAATTTTAGATTTTCTTTTGTTTTTCTGATTTCTCAATGTTTATTTTCATTTATGGTTTTAGATATTTAGGTTGACAGGGGTCTGCATATGTAATTTTCCTTCATTTTTCATTAATGGCCTACGTTCGCCTCGCGACCCGTCATTATAACACGATCCGGCCCGCGGGGTCGAATGGGTTGTATAGGTTTAAAAAAGTGTTTGAAATAAGCAATGGTATCTCGAGTTATTTTTATTTTTTTTTATCAGAAATAAACAAATACGAGTTTTTTTGATTTTAGAAAAAAAAAATGATAAAACAAAAGCAAGAATGAATTATGAGTTCAACTTGAAATAAAACTGACTTTTTTTTTTTACCGAAGAAAATAGGATATCTGGAATTGGCATTGCCAAAGCGCGTTGCGATTAAAAGATAATCATCAATTTCAGCTAAGGTGAAAATATGAGGAAGAAATTTGTGTTGCATCTGTCTTCGTAATAGCCAGTTTAAAAAAAAAAACTTAAAAAATTATGTTCTTAAGCGACTAGATTCGGGTGAGATATGCAGCTGCTAGATCAAATCAGTATATATATATATATATATTTTTTTTTTTTCCCGATGATGTGTTTGGGTTCCAAACACTGAAACAGCCATATGATTGTAGAGAAGAGGACATATATAGAGGAAATTATGTACATGTTCTAAAACATAATTTATAATAAATATTCACAGCTCTATACATCATATATCGAGCACTGTTTTAAATTAATGTTTTGGACGGGAAAAAAAATTATTTTTTCTCTCCTCATTCTATACTCACTCGGAGATATATATATATATATATATATATATATATATACCCCTTAACAAACGAAGTGAGATCATAAGTATCTGTCGCCATAGAAATAAGTATAAATTACAACAGTTATCCTATTCCCCCAATTAGTCCCAATAAAGATTAAATTTTTTTAAAAGCTGGCCAAACAGTTACTTCCCCACCACCTACCACTACTAGCTCAAGGGTCAGGCCACACCCATCCCACTACCAAGGAGGAATTACTACTAATTCCTTCTCCCATCCCAACCCAATGAAAACTAACACATCCCAACCCCTTCTTTAACCTAAGCTAACCACTGGGCTTAGAAACTTTCCTCATTCTCTGTTTATAAGGGGTCGAAGAATGCATGCCTTAAAATGACATGTTGAAAATGGCTATTTCCCCACTAAGTTTTATCTGAATTTATATAAATATAGAGTATTGTAATGGTTGTTACAATGGTTTATAAATTCATAGTATCACTACACAAAGATTTTCGTGTAGTGATGCTATGAATTTATAAACCTTTTTAACAACCAATTACAATATAATTCTTAACGTTGTATAAAACTCTTTATAAAAGTAAATGCATGAACAGCAGGTAAAAAATCCTACGAATTCTATAACTTTGTTACAATACATATATACAGCGAAACAGGCTTGTATGTGGATGACTAATATATATATATATATATATATATATATATATATACGCATCGCTCATTCAATAATGAATTAAAGCACTATGGGTATTAGACGTGTATAATGATATACGCGCTAAAAAGTCTGCCTTCTTCTACCGAACGCTCGTAGCCCAGAGGTAGAATCGCCGACTGACGCCAATTCGGTCGGGTTTCAATCAAGGGTTAAAAAGCAATCGGAGTTTAATCGTACTGATGAGCTGTGATACAGCGAAACAGATCTGTCTGCGGATGACTATAGTATATATATATATATAAATTGTAATTAATATTAATTAAAATCGGGTTTTTGTGATTAACCTACCTGCTTTTCCTTTTGGATTAAAGTTAAAGTTATATATATATATATATAGTCAACATAATTACTGTGAGCACTGAGACTATTGTTTTGTAAAATATAGCCCAAACACCCGAAATACCCCCAATAAAATATCGACCTTGTGCCACATCTCGCCTTTGTGGGGAAGGATGGAGTAGATAAATAATTCATTAATGCTCTGTCCTTGTCAGACTCTCTACCTTCGGGCGGAGCGGAACCCAGCTGAAGCTTTTTCCGAATGGCAGAGTCTCGTCTGGGAAAAACTATAAATATTAGTTAAGTGAATTGATAAATATACACATCGGAATACACACATCTATAAAAAATATCAAGTGAAGCTATATTTAAATCCCTTAAACGGTCAGTTTGTAATATGCATCTGATGATTGCTTAACGCATTAAACTCCTAGTCGTTCTATCGACGTAGGATTATATATATATGGATATAGATATATATTATATAGTATGGCAACAGTCTATCTTTTATGCAGGTTTTATTAACAATGACAGACAATTTAACATCATTAAGGTTTTTTATATAATTTGTCATGTGTTCTTATCATTTTTACCTACATTTAATAAAATTAATTATGAACATTTACCAAACACATGATTCTATATACACACAACTTTACACATGTTTATCTACAAGTAAAACAAAATTAATTTTTGATAATGGCTAAAAATATAGCCGAAATCGTTCGAAAATACAAAAGCTTGGAACAATTCTTATATAATTTGAATTCTGAAAAGAAAAAAGTAATAAGAACACATGAAAACTTATATGAAAATGAATGATGATGCCTTGTCTGACATTTTTTATTAAACCTGCCTTTATATATATATATATATATATATATATATATATATATATATATATATAGGAAAAGAAATAGGGTTGTTCCAACGAGAGAAATTGGTATAAAAGAAGGAACTCGATACGTAAAGCCACAAATTTATTCGCCTGAAGAGAGTCAATCTTAGACTCGAAACACGTGTAGCGTCACAAATACCATTATGGACACTTAATGTATCATGACATGTATAATGACAACAACAATATACACTTTAAACAAAACGTTCACGGCCTTTCACACTTTTTATTCTCTCTCTCTCTCTTATTTCTCTCTCTCTTCTCTCTCTCTCCCTATATATATATATATATATATATATATATATATATGTATGCACAAGTTCTACATCTGTAAATGACGAAATAAAGGAACAAGTTTAACCAAGTTTAACACTAAAATTAGTTTGAATGGTATGAAGACCCATTGAATAATAATCCAGTCCACTCTATAACCACGTACGCACATATAAACACATAAAAACACCACACTTGCCCTGCACACATTAAAATTTGCAGTTATAATTATCAATATCGTATATTAATTATCATCAACCTACCGAAATATTTTATATAGAACCAATAATATATATTACAGGTGGTGTTTAAAAAGTCTTAGTAGGTTTTTGCTTTCGGCTTTCACTTTTCCAATCATTTTACTCTTACGTAGCCGCATCAGTGGCCTCACCGCCTTGCTTGGGGTGATATGATTAAAAAAAAAAAACAAAAAAAAAAACTCATTAATGTCCTTTGTCCAAAAGTGGCCCAGTAGGCAGGCATTAATAGGTTAAAATTTAAATTAAGTATTCGGAAATAATTGTCATAGAATCAAAGAATTTATGATGTCAAGAATTCACTCCGAATTTGACAGTCAGTTCCTCGCATTTTGTTTCCAAACTAATAAAAATTCAGCTTCGCTTATTATTCAATTTAGGTCGCTTCTTTTACTGTCTCTATCTTCTTTCGATATTAAAACCAAAAAAACAAACAAACAACAAAAAACAAAAACAAGCAAAAAACAAAAGCAAAATCAAGAATATACTTTGAAGTCGATAAATTAAATACATGCGTTTTAGTCACCGGATTAGTAAGAAAAAAAAAAAAGAAAAGATTTATAGCAAAGAATGATTGCATTTAACAAATTGTGTAATTATGTTGATGTTATCGTAAAGATTAAATACGATAAATATTTTGCTAACAAAATTTAAAATCTTTCGTTCGCGCATGCGCAATGAATGTGTGAACGCGCTCGTGAAAAACGCAGTCACGTGAGAATTGATACACAACTTGAGTGTCAGCCATTTAATTCATCTAAACATTTCGTTGATCATCTATTTCTGACATTTTTACCTTGAATAAATCAGCCGTTGGTTATGATAAATCGGAACATTGATTTATGATGCGAAGCTGTCCCATAAGTGGTTCGCTACACAAGTATGTTAACTTCATTTAATGTTCGCTTTACCTTCGCCTACGATGGTTGCCATTTAAGAATTTATATAATCTTTTAAACAAGAAGATACATTTATTGCATTTACGATGACTTACTTTTATGCTGATTGTCATCTGCTTTTAGGAAAATGCATTGTATTGTAAGTGGATTGAAAGGTATTGTATTTTTCTCGCAGGCAATGAGACGTCCATTTTATTCACCCAGAAAATAACAGCAAAAGCAATCAAGTAAACACAGTATGGCTGACAGATACTGAAGGTCCTCTCAAATATAGGCATATCTTTTAATAGAAACTCCAGCTGGATGTTAAACATTCTCATCAGAAAGAATTAATATTAGAAAAGCATACGAAATATGTTTTTGAATGACGTTTTACTTGAAGCGTTTAAACAACCGGAAAAATAATTTAGACATTTCAAAGTTGATAAACTGTTCAGATCATTTTTATGCACAACTAGCAGTATAGCCCGGCGTTGCTCGGGTATAATGAAAGCTTTAAAACTAATCCATGATCTTGGAGCTCAGACTCTGCATAAAGAATATTTGTGTGAAGTTTGGTGAGAATCGGAAAAAAAATTGTGGATTTGTATAAAGGACATACAGACAGATAAACAGACACACAAAAACATCTTGCCTTATATATATATATATATATATATATATATATATATATTATCGATTTTCTGCGCTATTGTAAGAAGTGCAACCTTGAAACTTCTGAATATCTTTTCTTATGTCTTTGTCTATGAGTGTATCAAATTTGATTAAAATCGGACCACTCCTTCTATAACCTGATTATTTCGATTATCGATTTTCGATATTTATCGGGGGCACCGCGACACAAAACCTAGCTAAGAACACTCGCAGACGCTTATAGTACATCTGTGTAAATTTTTAAGAAAATCGGTTCAGCCGTTTGGGAGTCTATAGGTAACGGACACACACACACACACACACACACACACACACACACACACACACACACACACACACACACACACAGAGACAAAGTTCCATTTATAAATAAGTTTAGATTTAGATTTAGATAGATTTTTTTTCAGTTACAAAGAACTATAACATAGCCGAGAAACCTGTCTGCGCCTGATAAGAGATCAAAGATTGCATTGTAAATGATTATAATAACATTAAATAGATCCTTTTATTACTAAGGCCAGTAAGTGTTTTCATCATAGCTAAGTAATGTGAAACTGATTAAATTAAACAATATTGAATTGAATTAAATTCATGTGCGTATGAATAGACCATATATTTTAAAATATCACCTGATAAAGAACAGCATTGTTCTGAAACATGAACATTTTTGTGTAGTGATATAATGCTTTTATAAACCATTGTAATAAGAAAATTACAATGTGAAGCTCTACTCTGTATCGAGCACTCTTTATAAAAGTAAATGCTTAAACAGTGCGTTTTAATCTACCTTTTCTTTCACTTCCTGATAGTATATATATAGTACTGTGCAAAAGTATTAGAACAAGAACTATTTTATCTTTTATGAAGTTTAAAGTCACCCCGTCTTAACACTTTGCACGCTACCGGTAGTGTGCAAAAGTATTAGGATAGGGGTGATTTTCCTAAAAACCTCACTGAAATTCAAATACAAGGTGAAAAGCCAAATAAATTGCAAATACATATTGATGATTTAAAACTAGATGTAAAAGAAATGTATTAAAAAAAAGTTATATTTAATTTTTCCTATTTTCTATTAAACAAATTATTTTGAAACTACTCTATTGAACATCTATGGGATATTTTGGATAAAAAATTGATAAATCTAATGTTAATAATTTGTATTAAGTTGGTTCTAAGCTTCCGGCTCACATGAGCCATCTTCAGAGAGATTACCAATTTAATAAAAAATTATCGAAATGTTGGAGAATTTTTGTCTTTATTTTCACCAGAAATTAAAGCCAAAATACGATGTTTAGAACGGCTCATGATTAAACATAACAGGCATTCATTGTCTCTTATATTTAACAGTATATGTTTAGAAAATTATCTGCTACCTCGATACACTATAAAGGTACGCTACTAATAATTTAATCAGCTTCACATTAATATATATATATATATATATATATATTTAAATTTAAGGTATATTTTTTTAATATCAAGATGAAACAAAATGTATAACTATGCATAATCTTTATTGTCAATTAAAATTAGCCATGTAATTATTCATGTGCGTCACGATTCATTTTCAGTAAAGTAAGTGCTGAAAGCAATTAGTAGTGTAAAATGAAAAAAGTAGATTTCATATGTTTCAGGTACATTTCCTTCGAAAAAATTCTCGGATAGATAGAAAATATATTTTAGGTGAAAAATTATTCGAAAAGTAAACAACTATTTTTCTTTAATCAATTAATAAAAGAAGAAATTCTAGTTTTACAGCAGACGCGGTTGTTACTAAGGATTATGTTCGCATGAGAGAAAATAGGCAAGTGTTTCGCTTTTGTCAAAAAGAACAAAATATTTTCTATGACAAGAAATTTTGGTTCCAATAACTATTTGATGGCGTTACGTGTGTTCGTCACTAGTAATTACGCGATTCAGTAATTTGTGTCTCATAATTGTTGAAGCGTCTTTAAGAAGGAAGGCCCCCAAAACCTGATTGATTAGTTTATTTGCTTGACGTTGTCAAAAGTTAAAGAAGGAAGCGTGTCAAAGCTGTTGTTTACCGACTCATTGTCAATCGATCATTAATGATCGAATTGTAGAGAATCATTGGCAAGAATAGAAAGTAAAAGGCATTTAAAACTTGATCGCTTTTCAGTATATTAACAGGAAAGTTCATTGCATGCAATCGGTCGATATAGATCGACGGTAGGCGCAATTACCGTCGATAAATATCGATTAGATGATTAATTCTAATTAAATGCTTTTATTAACTTCAAAAACGTGAAGGGGGATTGATTCAAGAATTTAAAAAGTCAATATCAAATACAGATGTCATTGTTGAGGTTCACAGACACATAACAGCAAATTGACCTGATGTAAACACTCACACACACGAACACACACACACACACACACACACATATATATATATTAATACAAATATATATTGGCGAGGGTACAGTATATATTCCAATATTATTTATTAATAAATATATATATATTGGCGATGGTACGAATCGAAGTTTCGTGCTTTATGCAATCATCAGGGGCATATTTCAAACTGGCAGTTTAATAGATTTGTATTTAAGTTAATTCGATGTTCATGGGAGTTAAATCATATAAAATTTTTAATAACTAGTAAAAATTTAAATATTCTAAAAGTAGATGTTGATAAAGAATTAAAATAAAAATTTTAATTAAAATTAAAATTTAAAATTAAAAAATATAAAAAATACAGAAGGATGAAATCAAAGGGGCATAATTCATAATTATATATTAATTATTAAAAGTAATATTTGCAGAGGAAAGAAACAATATATGTGTGTGCGTATGTGTGTGTGTAAAAGACATGTAATCTAAAGTTTCTTAACTATGACTAAATTTGAGTTTATCTATCTATCTATCTATCTATCTATATATATATATATATATATATATATATATTAGCAGTTTAGCCCGGTTTCACTCGGGTAGTTTAAGGAATAATATGAATAAAAAAATATGATGAATTTACATAGCAAATACTTGCACAACGTCGACCCTCGTCACTTTTATAGATATAGATAACAATGTAGAATGTCTCTATTGGATTAGGGTGGGAGGGGGAGGGGCAACATATATAGATATAGATAATATAAAGTGGGGGGGATCGATTCTATATTATAATCAATACATAAATTGATTCCTGACTTTGTGGGGTTATAATATATATTTTTCTACTCCTAATTTTGGCTTTCTGAAAGATTTCAGTGTGTCGAAATCAAATCATACGTGTCAAACGCGACTAAAATATTTTTTTTTATTAAAAACAAAACAAAAATGAGCCATTATATTTAATTTTTATTCCGACGTTTTAAAAATGCATTTGGTCAACAAAAGAACGTGAATATTTTTCCCGTAATTTTGAAACAAAAGAAATACATTTTTTTTTTTTAAAAGTGTTTTTTCAAACAAAAACAAAATATATAAAGAAAAAACAAAAAGTGCCAATGGTTAATTTAATTATTTAAGTCTTTTTTTTTCAGATTCAATATTTCATACTTCAGAAAATAAAATTAAAAAACAAATAAAGCTTTTTTTCTCTCATTGGCATCTTCTCCTACTACTAAAATATTCTGAGTTGCACGGGCAACGCCGGGCTATGATGCTAGTATATAATAATAATAATAATAATAATAATAATAATAATAATAGTAACAGAACTAACTCTGCCGAAACTAGTATTAATTAAGCTATAATTTAAATCGTCTTGTAGAACCCACCGAGAACGAACACGGAGGCAAAAGAAGGGGAAGTAAAAAAAAGAAACAAACGAAGTACATGAACAAAAAGTCAAGCACTAGTAAGAGAGAAAAAAAAACCCAAGATGAAAACCCTAACACTAAAGCGCTCAATACGAAAGTAGAGCAAACAAAGACAGAAAATCTAAGCAAGAGCCAACAACCTATCAATTTCCCTGACGAGCCGTTGGACGAAACCGTGGTAGGTTGTTGGCTCTTGCTTAGATTTTATATATATATAAAATATAAGAATGCAAATAAAAAATTAAAACAAATAAAAAATTGATGAAATTTTCCTTGTCTGTCATATGACAGACAAGGAAAATTTCATCAATTTTTTATATTTTGCGTTTGCTAGGAGTAAGGGAGTGCCAAAATTGTTCACTAGTATAAAAAACAACAACAAAAATATACCTTAAACAGTCAAATATGGAGGGAAGTTGACAGCACCTAAAACAGACCCCTTGACGGTGGCTAGGGAGTGGCTAAGGGCGCTTTGGCAGTGAACAGAGCTTCCTGCCTCATATAGGGAAATGAATATGGTTTGTTTTGACACCTCCGATGATAGCGATGGTTCACGTTCTAACCATCGAGTAGACATCTAAATCACGAGAAATCCTTTCACGACACTGTCAACCTGGACAATCAAAAGTGCAATTACGGAAAATTTTCATATTTCTGTTGAGAGGCAAGATCAGTACAGAATATACTATCCCGGATTCGCATTAATTCCCTAGGAAATTAAATGAGCATATTCTTTGTCATTCATATAGTAAGATGTGAGGGCACCTCGAGCTGGTGTAATGGTTAACAAGCTTGTCTCGCTAGAATCATTACAATTGAGTCGTGAGTTCGATCCTCACTGGGTGTCCCTTACTTTCGTGCCACATCTAAGCTACGCTTAGTAAATCACCATATACTAAGATGTTTAGCAGAATAAATTACTTCGCCACAACTCACCCATTCAGTTGCCATATGTGATATACCCCTGAGCGATCATGTCTCATGATTGACTAGGCAGAATATTTTCCCACAGTAGGTTACCGTTTCTTTCTGGCGTAGACTGGTTGCCAACCAAGGCTATAGAACATAATCTGTCTTGCTATCATAGCTGGAGAGAGAAGAGATGGATACAGACCATTCAAATATTTTTATAAACACAGATTTATGTAAGCGTTTTTCCCGTGAACTTAGTCGACCTGATATTAGCCATTGGCGGTAATTTGGTTGTTTATACAGGATTAAGTCAGGACCTCGTAAAACATATGACCTTTTCCGACCCTATTTTTTTTTTTTGTTAATGTAGATTTTGTGATGCAGTCGATTTAAAAAAAATATATTTTCTTTCCCGAGTCGGGCGTGTTTGTCTGACCTTTCGTCCATATTGCGTGTTTTTTTGCTTATATTCGTTCCGCATTGCTGTACGGAATCAATTTGATCAAAGTAATTATTCTGGTGGATGATTTTTCCTGTGAGGGCATCAAGCAAAAAAAAAAGGAGGGGGGGAAGCAAAGAAAAAATAGGCAGTCAAAATATGGCACCGAAGAGAAGTGAAAAGCTATACGAGGCAAATATGGACAGAGGAACGATGGTCTGTTTTAGTCGAAAGCATCTCTGCAGGCAAGAGGTCACCGATATGAGCGATTAATACAATTCAATCCAGTGCATTTCAAACCTTGCAATTCCCTTGATAAATTAGAAAAAAAGAAAAAGAAAAACATGAATAACAACTGAGTTCGTTTCCTTGCCTGAGAAGATCTTCATCAAGGAAGTCAAAATTAATTTTGGAAATTTAATTACACTTAAATGTGCGTTGTGGTGCAATAGATATCGACTCGGAACGAGAAATCGGGGAGCTGAGTTCGAATTCCAGTTGAATTCATTGCATTCACTTACGCACAAATACCCTTGGGAAAAGTATTAATCCGTCTCTTCCCTCCAGTTATGGGTTAAATAATAGGACAGATTAGGTTATTTAGCTTAGGCTGGCAGCCAGTCTACCGCAGAAAGCAATGGCAACCTAGTGCGGGATATTCTTCTGCCTAGTCAATCATGTCTCTTTCGAGACATAATCGCCCAAAGCGTGTATCACGTATGGCACTTAACTAACTTAAATACATACCTAGACCACCTTCACTCTCTCTCATCCTCTCTCTCTCGCTCTCTCTCTCTCAACTCTCTCTCTCTCTCACACACACACACACACACAGAGGGTGCAATGCGTAAATTGTCGCCATTTTATATTTTAATTTCACGTATGCGCGATGTTTTTGATTTTGTCGAATTACATCGTATAGTAAGGTCAGTTGGGCAACGTCTAAGAAAAAGAACATCATGACGCAATTCACTCCACCAGAAATTTGAAAAACAGAATGCTGTATTGCTTATAATTCGCACGGAAAGATCCAACACGGCCAAGTTTTTAGGTGTCAGTCTGAGGACATTTCAGAGGATCTGGAAAGTGTTGGATGATATTATCCAGTCAACAACCTGGTTGTTTGAAGTAATTACTAGTAATGACGACATTATGTCTCGATTAATCCTCTTGTAGGGCCTCAGACTCAAGACAGAGGTCTACATCAAATGCTTTGAGGAGGTAGTGCTGGCCTGTGCTAAGAGGATGGCTGCTGGAAGACCACACACCTTGCAATAGGACTCTGCACCATGCCACACAAGCAACGGAACCCAGTCATGGTTGTCAGACAATTTTTGCGACAACAACACCCCTTACATCTGGCTACCTAACTCCCCAGACGGGGGCGGAGTTGAACGAGAGACTAACAAAACTCCTTGTAACACAGAGCTTTGATGAGTTTTGTTAGAAAACCCCCGGTAAGAGACACCATTTGTGTTTGGGGTCTGTATTTATTTTGACCTATAATTGAGTTTTAACCCATTTTAACTCACGCCATAAATATTCTCTTTGATATATATATTTTTTCAAGAGATTTTCTGCTTTCGCAGAATTGTATTGAACAGATACTCTTGGAGTGAATTCATGTTTTTCAAAATCATTTGTTGAAATTATTGTTTTTAGAATTATTTTTACCTATTATTGAATTTTAATCCATCTTAACTCACGCCATAAATATTCTCTTTAAGATATTTTTTTCAAGAGATTTTCTGCTTCCGCAGAATTGTAGTGAACAGATACTCTTGGGGGGAATTCTTGTTTTTCAAAGTCATTGTTGAAATTATTGTTTTCAGCGAACCAAACTTTATGTCATTTTGCTCGAAGCACATAACCCCAGCTGTTGTTGAAAACATTAGAAAATTTTTCAATGTATTATCAAAATTAACTTTGTCAGATTTCGAAGATAGAATGTAGATAATATTTCGTTCTGTTATGCATTTGGAAAACTTCATACTCTTTTTCAGAAGAACGTATTATAACGTGCTTGATCCAATCCTGTTCAGGGTTAAAAAAAAAAAGAGCAAACTTATTATTTCCCATTGCCGAACTAATCAAGTCAATCTCGTGTTTGGGTATCGATTAAGTTATTGCAAGGCGAGTCCACGTTCGCTTTGTCACTGGTTTGCGCAGTTGAGCCATACTCTGAAAGAATGGGGAGATATGGTCCACATGAAAATTTGTTTTTCATCTTTTTGATTAGGTCATGATGGACATTCTAATTCCTTGAGGGATTATGTTTTGATGTTAAACTCGATTCGTCTTTTTTTGCGGGGGGGGGGGGGTCACAGCTTTATTTACCAACCCAGGATAAAGTATATCTCAAACAATTATTTTCCTTCTCGTGTTTCCAAAATTACTGCAATATCAGTGTTTATTCTTTTAATTTTTTTCTTTTTTCTTTTCTTTTTTAGCCACGAAAGTTGTTAGTTGTTTATGTCAGATAGATGACAAAATGTTGCAAATACTTTATATATAAATACGAGAGACTTTATATATACTTTATACATATATATATATATATATATATATATATATATATATATATATATATATATACGAGAGACACATTCACTTAATCACACTTACACACCAGATTCTTCAAAAGTCTAACCGTCAAAACGAGAGACACATTCACTTAATTACCAATAACCCCAACCAACCACCACGACAACAACGAACCAAATATAAACAGAGAATGATTCCAAAACTTTATTTCTTCCGATGATGTGTTTGAGTCCAAACACTGAAACAGCCATATGATTGTAGAGAAGAGGACATACATAGAAGAAATTATGTACATGTTCTAAAACATAATTTATAATATATATATATATATATATATATATATACGTATATTCGTTCTTATTTACTTAAATCATTGTTAGAAGCAGTAACTAGACTCGTATAATCGCAATGTTTCAGCCATTTTAATAAAAAACTTTATCTACTATCTATCCAATCTCTAGAGTTAAAAAAATGAAGCCCTGCAAATTTTTGTACAACCCTGAAATATGTTGGTGTCTTCTGAAGAGCAAATGCTAGCAAATTCATTTTATTAATGTAAGAATTTCAGTTATCAGAACATCAAACTAGTTGGTCTTAAGCCAGAGTAAGATAAACTTTCTAAGCAAATATGCATCACTGTATATCTTATACGCAAAATTACTTATATATGATTTGAATCCTATGAAGGTTGTGTAAAAAAAGAACTACAAGATTATAGTTATGAGTTGTCAGTCAGTTAAGTGCCATACGAGATACACACTTTGGGCGATCATGTCTCGAAAGAGACATGACTGACTGGGCAAAAGATTGTCACGCAGTAGGTTGCCATTGCTTTCTGCAGTATAATGGGTGCCAGCCAAGGCAATTGAACCCAATCTATCCTATTATTTAAATCATAGCTAGAGGGAAAGTGATGTATTATATTATTAAGTAGTAATAAGTGGGGGATCAGTTTATTACTTCATAACATTAAAAAAACCGGTCCACCACTTTATGATTAGTAGAAGCTATAATCATGATTCCAACTATTATATTCAGTCAGTCAGTTAAGTGCCATACGTGATTTTTAGGCGATAATGTCTCGAAAGAGACATGACTGACTGGGCAGGAGATTATCCGGCATTAGGTTGCCATTGCTTTCTGCAGTAAACTGGTTTCTAGCCAAGGTTATAGAACCCAATCCGTTCTACTACTTAACCCATAACTGGAGGGAAGTGACAGATTAATACCTTTCCCAAGGATATTTGAGTGTAAGGGAATGCAAGGGATTCAACTGGAATTCGAACTTAGCTCCCCGATTTGTCGTTCCGATTCGATATCCTCTGCACCACAACGCCCATCCGAGTTGTGGGTGTCCTAATTCATTCGATTATATTTTCTGTATTAGTCTTTGTGACATGCCTGGGATGAGATCGCCTGTCCAGTAAGGTGGCAATGGGCAGAATGCGGTGAGATGTGAAGTTATGCCAAAAATATGAGTGGGAAACAAAGAAAACCTCAAAGAAGAGCCGAATTTAATTTCTATTTTTTCATTTATTGTCTTTCTTTCTTTCTTTCTTTCTTTCTTTCTTTCTTTCTTTTATTAGCCTTTTTATTCATTCCTTCTTTCTTTCTTTCACTCGTTTCTGCTTTTTTTCATATTTCCTTCTTTCTTTGTTTCTTTCATTCTTCCTTAGTCCATTTTCAGGATTGACTCCAATTCCCAAAATCCTGAACGAGGAAAATCACTTAGAAGTGCTTCACCTTATAAAGAATTATTCGACTATTATAGATATTAAATACAAATGAAAATGTACAAATGCTTCAGTATAATCGATGGGAATTAATAACATGGAGGGTTTATCGATATAAAGTAAGTTAATCATTTTTAAGAATAACAACAATTGCTGTAATCGAACAAACATAATCGATGAGAATTCTCTTCAGATCGAAGGAAATCGACCTGAATTGCAGGTCGAATGGCAATTGATTGAAATAAAGCCGCAATAGGAACAGCCCTCGTCACAAATGTGGAAACAAGAAAAAACCTGGAGGAAAATTAGAACACTTCTACTTTGCAACGATGAATTTTATTATCGTAAAACAAACATTTTACCTTCCTTGAACAGTAGGAAGAGACAACTGTAGTTCCTGAGGCATGCAATGAGAAAAGAGGGCTTGGAGAACCTGATACTGACAGACCAGATAGAAAGAAAAAGAGACAGAGGAAGGCAGCGGATAACATATTTGAAGCGCCTGATCAGATGAATAACGGAACGGAGGTTGCATGGTATAACAGGAGAAAACGTACAAAGAGCCACCAGGGATAGCGAGACGTGGAAAGCCATGATCGCCTACGCCCTAAAAGAAAAGAAGAACTACATTTTCCGGGTCACTTTTGGGAAATTGACAACGAAACATGGTAAGTTGCTAAAGGATGCATTTTACCTTTGAGGAAAGATGTCAAATGACGTTTGTTCATCTCCCATGATTTCTATCTATCTATCTATCTATCTATCTATCTATCTATCTATCTATCTATCTATCTATCTATCCCAGTCTCTTCATATCTATCTATCTATCTATCGATCTATCCCAGTCTCTTCATATCTATCTATCTATCTATCTATCCCAGTCTCTTCATATCTATCTATCTATCTATCTATCTATCTATCTATCTATCCCAGTCTCTTCATATCTATCTATCTATCTATCTATCTATCCCAGTCTCTTCATATCTATCTATCTATCTATCTATCTATCTATCTATCTATCTATCTATCCCAGTCTCTTCATATCTATCTATCTATCTATCTATCCCAGTCTTCATATCTATCTATCTATCTATCTATCTATCTATCTATCTATCTATCTATCCCAGTCTCTTCATATCTATCTATCTATCTATCTATCTATCTATCTATCTATCTATCTATCTATCCCAGTCTCTTCATATCTATCTATCTATCTATCTATCTATCTATCTATCTATCTATCTATCTATCCCAGTCTCTTCATATCTATCTATCTATCTATCTATCTATCCCAGTCTCTTCGTATCTATCTATCTATCTATCTATCTATCTATCTATCTATCTATCTATCCCAGTCTCTTCATATCTATCTATCTATCTATCTATCTATCTATCTATCTATCTATCTATCTATCTATCTATCTATCTATCTATCCCAGTCTCTTCATATCTATCTATCTATCCCAGTCTCTTCATATCTATCTATCTATCTATCTATCTATCTATCTATCTATCCCAGTCTCTTCATATCTATCTATCTATCTATCTATCTATCTATCTATCTATCTATCTATCTATCTATCTATCTATCCCAGTCTCTTCATATCTATCTATCTATCTATCTATCTATCTATCTATCTATCTATCTATCTATCCCAGTCTCTTCACTTATCTATCTATCTATCTATCTATCTATCTATCCCAGTCTCTTCATATCTATCTATCTATCTATCTATCTATCTATCTATCTATCTATCTATCTATCTATCTCAGCATGTTCATTATCTATCTATCTATCTATCTATCTATCTATCTATCTATCTATCTATCTATCTGCAGTAGTCTCTTGTCAACAACTATCATTTCCAGTCAGTTAAGTGCCATACGTAATACACGCTTTGGGTGATCATGTCTCGAAAGAGACATGACTGACTGGGCAGAAGATTATACCGCAGTAGGTTGTCATTGCTTTCTGCGGTAGACTGGTTGCCAGCCAAGGCTATAGAACCAAATCTGTTCTATTATATATCTTCATATCTATCTATCTATCTATCCCAGTTTCTTCATATCTATCTATCTATCTATCTATCTATCTATCTATCTATCTATCTATCCCAGTCTCTTCGTATCTATCTATCTATCTATCTATCTATCTATCTATCTATCTATCTATCTATCAGTCTCTTCATATCTATCTATCTATCTATCTATCTATCTATCTATCTATCTATCTATCTATCTATCTATCTATCTATCCCTAGTCTCTTCATATCTATCTATCTATCTATCTATCTATCTATCCCAGTCTCTTCATATCTATCTATCTATCTATCTATCTATCTATCTATCTATCTATCCCTATCCCAGTCTCTTCTATCTATCTATCTATCTATCTATCTATCTATCTATCTATCTATCTATCCCTATCTATCTATCCCAGTCTCTTCATATCTATCTATCTATCTATCTATCTATCTATCTATCTATCTATCTATCCCTAGTCTCTTCATATCTATCTATCTATCTATCTATCTATCTATCTATCTATCTATCTATCTATCTATCCCAGTCTCTCATATCTATCTATCTATCTATCTATCTATCTATCTATCTATCTATCTATCTATCTATCTATCTATCTATCTATCTATCTCAGCATGTTCATTATCTATCTATCTATCTATCTATCTATCTATCTATCTGCAGTAGTCTCTTGTCAACAACTATCATTTCCAGTCAGTTAAGTGCCATACGTAATACACGCTTTGGGTGATCATGTCTCGAAAGAGACATGACTGACTGGGCAGAAGATTATACCGCAGTAGGTTGTCATTGCTTTCTGCGGTAGACTGGTTGCCAGCCAAGGCTATAGAACCAAATCTGTTCTATTATTTAACCCATACCGGGAGGGAAGATACGGATTAATACTTTTCCCAAGGCTATTTGCGCGTAAGTGAATGCAAGGGATACGACTGGAATTCGAACTCGGCTCCCCGATCTCTCGTTTCGAGCCGATATCCACTATACCACAAAAAAGTATAACAATGTAAAATAGAGATGAAAAAGAAAAAATAAGAAGAATAAAGAAAGAAAAAGAAGTGGGAAATAAAGTAAGTTAAAAACTAAAGAAATGCGAAAAAAAAATGGTAAAGAAAGAAAGGAAAAAAGAAATAGAAAGAATATTGCGAAGAAAGAAAATTGAAAAAACTAGGAAAGAAAGAAAGAAAAAAGAAAGAAAAATGAAGAAAAAAACAGAAAACTGTGAAAAAAGATTAGAAAGAAAGAAAACTGAGAAAGAAAAGAAAGGAAAAGAAAAAAGAAACAATTTAAAAAGAAAAAAGAAGAAAAATATTAAAGAAAGAAAAAAGAAAAGAAAAAGAAAAATAAGAAAGGAAAAATGAAAGGATGAGAAAAGAAAGGAAAAGAAAAAAGGAAAAGAAAAGGAAAAAAGGAAAAGAAAGAAAGGAAAAAAAATAAACCGATAAATAAAAAAAGGAAAAAAAAATGAAATCTAGCAAAGAAAGAACTAAATCTTGTTTAATGGGTACGATTGGCTCTCTTGGAGCCACGGGAAGACAAAGAAAGATTTCGTATAGAAATTGGCGGTGTCTTCTCCATTTTCATTGGCCTTATTTCGAGAATCACCCAGTTGTTCTGACTGTGAAACTGATATTTTGGCAACAGACACCCACAATTAAAAGTGAAGGTTGAATATACAAAGTCAGATGCGGTCATCTATCTATTTGTTTTTGTGAACTGCTGACTATATCAATGAACAATTCTTCTGCGTTCTTGATTGTTCTTCGTTGTTTCTTTGTGTGTGTGTGTGTGTGTATGTGTGTGTGTGTGTGTGTGTGTGTATGAGAGAGACAGAGAGAGAGTGTGTTAGAGAGGGGGAGAGGGAGAAAAGCAGGGAGACAGACGCAGAGACAGATGTTAAAAGTGAAGGTAAGAATTTTTACTCACCACCTCTGTGTTGAGAGAGAAAGAAAGAGAGACAGAGAGAAAGAGAGAGAGAGAGAGAGAAAGAAAGAAAGAAAGAAAGAGAGAGAAAGAAAGAGAGAGAGAGAGAGAGAGAGAGAGAGAGAGAGAGAGAGAGAGTTATCCGAGAAACAGTTAGTGAGGTAAATAGAGAGAATCTGTCAGATAAGAAAGAGGAAAGAAATTGTATGAAAAAATTGAAAGAGAGAGGCAAGCAGAGAGAGAAAGAGAGAGATAGAGAGAAAGAGACAGCAAAAGAGAGGAGAGAAAGAAAAGGAACACTAAAAAAAGAGAAAAAAATAGACGTGCAGAGAGAGAGAGAGAGAGGGGGGGGGGACAGATAAAAAGAAAGCCGGGAGGTTTGAAAAGGAAAGAAAATATGCATTAAAGAACTGGAATAGAAACAAAAAGAGAAAGTGAGAAGAAGGAAGAGAAAGGTAAAGAGAGTATAAAACAAGCAACAAGAAATAAAGCAATAAGATAGATAGATAGATAGATAGATAGATAGATAGATAGATAGATAGAGAGATAGATAGATAGATAGATATGAACAGAGTGAGATAGATAGATAGATAAATAGATAGATAGATAGATAGACAGATAGATAGATAGATAGATAGATAGATATGAAGAAATTAGATAGATATGAAGAGAATGAGATAGCTAGATATGTTTGAAGAGAATGAGATAGATAGATAGATAGATAGATAGATAGATAGATAGATAGATATGAGGAGAATTAGGAAGAGAATGAGATAGCTAGCTACATAGATATGAAGAGAATTAGATAGATAGATAGATAGATAGATAGATAGATAGATAGATAGATAGATTTGAAGAGAATGAGATAGATAGATAGATAGATAGATAGATAGATAGATAGATAGATAGATAGATAGATAGATATGAGGAGAATTAGGAAGAGAATGAGATAACTAGCTACATAGACATGAAGAGAATTAGATAGATAGATAGATAGATAGATAGATAGATTTGAAGAGAATGAGATAGATAGATAGATAGATAGATAGATAGATAGATATGAGGAGAATTAGGAAGAGAATGAGATAGCTAGCTACATAGATATGAAGAGAATGAGATAGATAGATAGATAGATAGATAGATAGATAGATAGATAGATAGATATGAGGAGAATTAGATAGGAAGAGAATGAGATATCTAGCTACATAGATATGAAGAGAATTAGATAGATAGATAGATAGATAGATAGATAGATAGATAGATTTGAAGAGAATGAGATAGATAGATAGATAGATAGATAGATAGATAGATAGATAGATATGAGGAGAATTAGATAGGAAGAGAATGAGATATCTAGCTACATAGATATGAAGAGAATTAGATAGATAGATAGATAGATAGATAGATAGATAGATAGATAGATAGATAGATTTGAAGAGAATGAGATAGAGATGAAGAGAATGAGATTGATAGATAGATAGATAGTTAGATAGATAGATAGATAGATGAGAGTCATAATAAGAGAGAGAAAAAGATAAGCTCAGAAATACAAATGTAAAACTAAAATATAGACAGAGAGAAAAATATAGAAAGCGAGGAGAAGGTAGAAAGAAAAGAAAATGATTGGAAGATGTAAAAGCAATAAGAAGAGGGCGGGAGTAGGAGGAGTGAAAAGAGAGGAAAACACGGAAAAATAAAGGGAGTAAGTGAATTAGGGAAAAGGATCATCAAAAAATGGGATGGGAAGAGTGGGTGGGTTAGAGAGAGAGAGGGAGGGAGGGGGTGTAAAGTGTTTCATTAATAACCTTTGATTTACCGTGATTATTATGCAGTCTGTTCACCTAAGTTAGCAGCTGTAAACAATGTCATCAGAATTAGTCTTGTGCTTTTGACGAACGGTGAGTCAGTTATTATTGGTCGCTGTTTTGAAGAACTGTTGGAGCCCTTCGTTTGGTTATTACACTACTCACTGTGTCCTATTTAAACATTAAAATGACTCCATCAAGCAGGTTCAAAAATTTAAATACCTGGGAAATGTTATAACAGAAGACGGAAAGTGCGACACAGAGATCCGAAGGCGAATTGGCATGGCGAAGGAAGCATTCCAGAAGTTGAGTAAGGTATTTAGAAACAGGACAATTTCGCTAGAAACAAAGAAGAGAGTAGTAGATAGACTAAACTATCGCCCGGTTCACACTCCACCCTCGTCTATTGGACAGGTGTAGAGGCTCATCCCTTGTTCCCTGTTTAGGATGTGGTTTCCGGCTTTCTCTTTCCCAATCTTTTCACTCTTACGTAGCCCCCTGCACATCAGTGGCGTTACCGCCTTGCTCGGGGTGATATGATTAAAAACAACAACAAAAAAAAAAAACTGGATTGCAATGTCTTGTCCGTTGTTCAATATGGCAGTGAATGCTGGACAATATCATCAGAGATGAAAGAAAAACTTGAAGCAACTGAAATGTGGTTCTACAGAAGGATGCTGCGAATATCATGGACCGAGCATGTGAGCAATAATGAGGTTTTGGAAAGGATGGAAACGAAAAGGAAATTAATTCTGAGCATCAGGAAGAGACAGCTGAAGTTCCTGGGACATGCAATGAGGAAGGAGGGCTTGGAGAACCTGATACTAACAGGCCAGATAGAGGGAAAAAGAGACAGAGGAAAGCAGTGGATAACATATTTGAAGGAACTGATCAGGTGGATGACGGAACGAGGGTTGCATGGTGTAACAGGAGAAGGCATGCTAAGAGCCACCAAGAATAGAGAGACGTGGAAAGCCATGATCGCCCACGTCCTGAAAGGACAGGGCACATAGAAGAAAAAATATACAATGGAGAGCATCAATAGCCGGCTACTAATGGAATGAAGCGCAGGGAGAAATGAAACATGAAAGCCTTGGACGATTGATGGAGCAGATCACAGCTAAAAGCATTTTCCAAGGGCATAGTTTCACAGAAGGTCTAATTGGAAGGTCTTAGTCTGAGGAGATAGATTATCGTATCGACGTCGTAGTGTGATGGTTAGCAAGCTTGTTTCACTAGAATCATTAGTAGCGAGTTCACTCCTCATTGAATGCTCTATACTTTCAGCCTTGTGCCACACCTAAGCAGTGCTTTAGATTTACAGCTCCCACTGATCTCTTTAGAAGTTTATAGCACAAACGCGATTAGCATATTTTGTCTACTATCACATCAAAGGAACCATATGATATATTGCAATAATATTCGACCTTTTAAGAATAAATACGTGACAAGATGTGCGTTGTGGTGCAGTAGATATCTGCTCGAAACGAGAAATCGAGGAGCCGAGTTCAAATTACACTTGAATTCATTGCATTCACTTACGCGCTAAATAGAAAGACAGATTGGGTTTTATAGCCTTGGTTGGTAACCAGTCTACCACAGAATGTAAAGGCAACCTACGGTTAATCTTGTGCCCAGTCAGTCATGTCTCTTTCGAGACATGATCGTCCAAACGTGTATCGCGTATGACACTTAACTGACTGACTGAATATAATAATTAGAAACATAATTTAAACTTTTACTAGGCATAAAGTGGGGGATCGGTTTCCTATTGTTATGAAGTAATAAATTGATCCCCCATTAATTATAGTTAATATAATAATTTAATATAATCTATATCTTCTCCCTTCAGCTATGAGTTAAATGGCAGGACAGATTGTGCTCTATAGCCTTGGTCGGCAAGAAAGTAATGGCAACCTACTGCCGGATAATCTTGTGCCCTGTCAGTCATGTCTCTTCCAAGACATGATCGCCCAAAGCGTGTATCGCGTATGACACTTAACTGACTGACAGGAATAGAAGTACATAATCCTTTTTAACTGAATATTTCGGCTATTCGTTTTAAACTAAATAATTCCACAAAAATAATTAAATAAATAAAATAAAATAAAATAAAGCGACATTTAAGGTTTAAAATGCATTTAAAGATTAAAAATCTTTTTTTAGGGCAAGCTAATAAAATAACTTTAATATTTCCAATAAGCAAAATACTTTATTGTATTTGAAACCGAACTTTGATTGTTTGGAATGATTTTGTTTTCATTATCAGTATAATCGCATTTATTGACACATCACTCGACACAACATGATTCACATTATTAAAAGAAATTTTGGCGGACCTGAAGGAGACTACCACCACCTTTAAATTTGTTGTTTTTCATTTTTGTGTCGATATTTTTCAGTGCAGTTTTCTTTTTTTTAATTGTTTCACCCCAAGCAAGGCATTCCACCGCCACTATTGCGCATGGGGCTACATAGGGTAAGGTAAAAAGAAAGGGTGGTTAGATATAGGAAATGTCAGAAGAGGGTGATAGATAGTTGGGTGGGTGGGAAGAGTGTTTGAAAGAATGGAAGCAGGTTAGTGTGTTAGGAGGTGTCTATTGACCTTACATTTAAACTCCTGGAGATTGTAGCCGTCGGGGAAGCAGTCATGTGGAAGGGAATTCCACACTCGGGAAGTGCGAGAAAAGAAACTGTTGGAGTAGAAGTTGTGGTTGCATTTTATCGGTTTCACTGTAAAAGGGTGGGATCTAGTTGCTAATCTAGTATCTCGTGCAAATTCGTATCTAGGGGGCACCAGTGATCTAAGTTCATCGGAGCAGAAGCCATGGAAGTATTTATAGAAGAGACACAGGGAAGCCACGTCGCGCCGGTGAGAGAGAGACTGCAGGTGGTCTGCCAAGTCAGTATCGATCACATTACAGACCCTCCGCTGTAACTTGTCGAGAAGCCCAAAGAGAATAGCAGGGGCACCCGACCAGATATGGCAACAGTATTCAATGCACGGGCGGATGGTAGATTTATAAATGTGCAGGATAGATTCAGACGGAAAAAACCTCCGGGCCCTGCACAGAGAACCGACTTTTATAGCAGCGGATATAGCAATGGATTCGATATAGTCATTCCACTTGAGGTCCGCTGAAAGTGTGAGACCAAGGAGGCGTAGTGTTTTACTCTCTGGTCCATGCTAATGGGAGGTAGATGCGGTTGTCTATGATGGTTAATTGATAGTAGCTCGCGTTTTAGAAGCATTAAAATTTACGAGCCATTTCTTACCCCAGTTCACTACGGATTGGAGGTCCTTTCCAAGCTCGGCTGCAAGGTTAGCTTTGTCGCCCACACCAGATTTTTGATCGAGGCGAGACTAAACTATCAGTTATGACATAAAGTTTTCGATTATCAAAAAAAATTTGAAAAATTTCAGTATTTAAAAATTTTAGGTGGGGCGGCTCACGTTATAGTAAATCGATCCTCCGTTTTGGAATCACTCGCGTTGGGGTCGCTTTTTTTTTTTTTTTAGGGACAAGTTGTTGCTTTTGTTTTTGTCTTTTTCAAGTTTTCTTTAGTTCTTACGATGGCATCTTCATCGGAAACTCCAAGAATGGCTTTATTTAAAAATTTCGCAAAGGATTCAGTAGCTGAATATGCGCAAGCAAAAATGTTAATTGGACAGGATCAATTTACTTAAATTTACTAGAAGGTTGTATGAAAAAATGACCCCTACCTTAAAATTGTTTCAGTGTTGAAATTTTTACAATTTTTTTTGTCAATCGGAAAGTTTAGGGTTTAATCGATAAGATTGCACTAAAAAAAGTAAAAAAAAAAAAAATGATAATCAACCAATTTCCAGGTGATGGTAATGTCGTACCGTTGAGTGGTTCCAAAATGGAGGATCATTTTACTATAACGTTGTATGAAAAACTGATCCCCCACTTAAAATTGCTGAAATATTGAAAATTTTCCAAATTTATTTTGTCAGTCGGAAAGTTTAGGGTGTAATCGATAAGTACAAATTAAAAACAAAACAAAAAAAAAAAAAAAAACAAATTTAAATGTCGTAGTCACCTTCAGTTTCGCCCAAATTTTAAAAATAAAAATACTTTTTTGAAACTTTAGATGAAGAAGATTAGCTAATTTAAAGGTTAATTATTCGAACTGTTGACCTTTGACGTTTATTGCCATGTTTGCGACGTTTCGGCTCCGGCCTTTATCAGGTGCTAGGAATTTCGAACTGAACTATTTATTTCAATCACTGGAGTATATCATCCTCATTCCATGTGCAATGTCACTTCCGGATGTCATGTAGTTATTTATTCACAACTGCTGTAGTCAGGTATTGAACTCACAACTCTATGGGTTAAATAATTAAACCGAACCAATGTTTATATCCGTTGGTTTGTGTTTTGGGGACCTTTTTTATGGGGAGGGGACTTATAGACATAATTTCTTAGTAAGCAATTTTTATCAGAGCTCAGATTGCATAAAGTGGGGGATCGGTTTTCTATTGTCATAAAGTAATAAACAGATCCCCCATTAATTACTAATTAATAATATAATACCTCTCTTCCCCCTCTAGCTATGAGTCAAATAATAGGACAGATTGGGTTCTATAGCCTTGGTCGGCAACCAGTCTACCGCAGAAAGCAATGGTAACCTACTGTGGCTAATCTTCTGCCCAGTCAGTCATGTCTCTTTCGAGACATGATCGCCCAAGCGTGTATCACGTATGGCACTTAACTGACTGAAGTCTTACTTACGGAGATGCTTTTTTGGGGAAATTTGAGAAAATTACAAATAAATTTTAATATAATAAATATCTTTCATTTTACAAAAGTCTGCACATTTACGCACACATACACACAAAAATCAAAATTATTTTTTAAATATTGGGGTCTGTAAATTGTAGTAAACTTTTCCATTTATGATTATTAAATAAAGTTATTTAATAATAATAATATTAAATTTGTATGAGAGCTACAAATTAATACAGGATTTTGAAAGATTTAAATATTTATAAATTATACTAATTAAATTAAAAAGAAATTCTTGTAAAAATTAATCGAATTTTTTTTTTTTATAGTAATAGTTTCCATAAAGGTGTTTCATTCATAAAACCAATGAAAAGGTTAAATAGGTGTGTAGACGGGTCACGCTAATTTTTTGTGCAGGGTACGTGTGTCAGCCAGTGTAGGCAATGGACTACTCTGATATTTAAAACTGTTACAAAGGCAATAGGAAACCACGCCAATATATTTCTAAAGGAATCATAGCATTACACAGATAATAAAGAAAAGAAATCTGTTGAGAGTCATAATTGTCTATGTCTTGAAGTGTCTTGATTTTAAAAGTATTTGATTGTACTAATAATCTTTTCCTCAATTGAAGCTACAAACTAATTACACTCTACTCACCCTCGATACAAATGAATATAAACACAATATCTTTATCACTATCTCTCTTTATATATATATATATATATATATATATATATATATATATATATATATATATATATGAAATGTTTTGTTTGAGCATTATTTTTGATCGATATTCGTATTTAAGTAGATATTCTGTTTATAATCAAACAGTATAATATATTTAATTATCTTATTCGTTAATTTCCGTACAATGTTTACATTTGTTGACATTACGATACATTTCAGAGCAAACGTGGTTATTACGATGCATCGGAAATTGTGTTATAGGCTTAATTTGACTTCGTTTAGACTGATCGTCATTCGTGGTCGAGAGGTCTAAGACGCTTCAGATCACTTGGTGGCAGGTTCGAATCCTGCTGAATGACACACGCTTTCGTAACAGAAATTTATCGTAAATAATCAAGCCGGTAGAAATAAATATATTTTACTGCTTGATTGTAAACAGAATATCTACTTAAATACGAGTATTGGCCAAAAATAATTTTCAAACAAATCATTTTAAAATGTCGGTTGTTTATAACCAGTTTCGTTAATTTCCGTAACACACACACACACACACACACACACACACATATATATATATATTTATTTATTTATCCGCAGACAGATCTGTTTCGCTGTATCACAGCTCATCAGTACGGTTAGACATCCAATTGCTTTTAGCCAGGATTGAAACCCGACTGAATTGAGTTGGCGATTCTACCCCTGAGCTAGTTGTGCTCGGCAGAGGGAAGCAGTATTTAGAGCGAAAATTTCTTTTTGAAATTTATCAAAGACTAGGAGTATTGCCAGGTGTTGCACGGGCATAATGAAAGCTTTAAAACTAATTCATGTTCTGGAGCTCAGACTCTTAGGACGTTGGCACGAAAGACTAAAAATCAATAGTTGCTTCCAGTCAAAGTAAAGCCGTAGATTAAAAGAAAAATGAATGGATGTAAGTCAAATTTTGATTTCCGGTATCGATGTCAAATAAGTTTTCCGTCACAAACTGAATTTTGAAGGCTAAATAAGTCCTCTGAGTAAATGGTATTATGGCTGAGACTAAGAACTAAAATTATACCCACTTAGAGCAAAACCCGAAGCAAAAACTAAAATAAAAGTGGTGAAAACCTGATTTTGATCAGACCCGATAGGATATCGGGGTATCGATTTCCAATATCGGATTCAAATAAGTCATCCAAGGATAAACTAACCTAAGTAAGTCCATGAAAACATATCGTACCCATCGAGAGTAAAATTGTAGAAAATGAGCCATATTGATGACTGAATAACGGCTTTTGATCAGATTCGATAGAATATCGGCGGGGGTATCGATTTCCGATATCGAGGAAAATGAGTCGCCTGAGAAGATCTACTAATGTTTGGGACTAAAAACTATACTTTTATCAAATTAGAGCAAATTCTGCAGCAAGAACAACGATAAAATGGCTGGAATCCTGATCTTAATCAGACCTGATCGGATATTGGGGTATCGATTTTCGATATGGGAGGTAAATCGGAAAAAATAAGTAGCCCATGACCTGACCGGAAGCCTAAAGAATATTTATGTGAAGTTTGGTAAGAATCAGATAAAAATTGTGAATTTGAATAAAGGACAGACAGACAGACAGAGACAGACAGACAGAGACACACAGACAGACAGACAGAGACACACACACACAAACATCTTGCCTTTTATATATATATATAGATATTTCTTCTAACTCATCCATAGGGATAACTATGTGTCATCAATACGGCTGCTTTCTTTGTGAATTTTTAATTTTCTCTATATTGTGACTTCCCTTTTAAAATCAGATTGACGTCAAGAACTGGGAGCATTTCCGATCGATTAAAATATACTCTCACTTTAAAAACGAATTCAACTCAAAGGCTACATTTTTTGTTTATATTTTCATTTTTGGCGAATATAAATTCAACAGATTCCTTTATAACTGCGTCTCGATGGTTCGTCTTTAAAATGGTAGGAGACAACTTTCTCGATTTTAAAAAATCAATTCACTTCAAACAAGACAAGGAAGCCACTTGGATGCAAGGGTTTTACTCTATTAATTTAGTTTAGGTTGTTTTTTTTTTAATTGTTTCATCCCAAGCAAGGCGGTAATGCCACTGATATGCAGGGGGCTACATGAGTATAAAAAGATTAATTAGAAGAGAGTGAAGAGGAAGACGAACCAGTTAGAAAGTAGCAATAGAAAGATGGGAATACAGATGTGATGACAGTTTCAAAGGTGGAGAGAAAGGAAAGGATATACGGGGTGGGGAAAGAACTAGAGTCAAGTGGTTAATAGATGAGTATTGCCATTGCATTTATATTCCTGGAGGTTGTAGCCGCCTGGAAAGGAGGTATAAGGAAGGAAGGTCAACAGGCTGAAAGGGCATTTCGTAGATCTAACTGTAAATGTGGTGGGACCTTGTTGCCAGTCTGGCAGGGGCACCACTGACTTAAAACACAAAAATCATGTAACAGAAAAATGGTTTTGTGACAACAATGCTTTTTTTTAATCGTTTCATCCCGAGCAAGGTGGTAATGCCACTGATATGCAGGGGGGGGGGCTACATGAGTATAAAAAGATTAATTAGAAGAGAGTGAAAAGAAAGACGAACCAGTTAGAAAGGAGCAATAGAAAGATGAGAATGCAGGTGTGATGACAATTGCAAAGGTGGAGAGAAAGGAAAGGATATACGGGGTGGTGAAAGAACTAGAGTCAAGTGGTTAATAGATGAGTATTGACATTGCGTTTAAACTCCTGGAGGTTGTAGCAACTTCTTGTGGCTCATTTAGAACCGAAATTTAATTTTCTTGAGAGCTTTAATATTTTTAAAAATCTATTGCGGCTAATTTCTTTTTTCCTAATCCATAATGCATTTCTGGTATTTTTAAAAATTTATTTTACTATGAAAATGTATTGCTGGTATTCTTACTACAGAAATGTATTTTTATACTTTCATAATGTTTTGACTCCAGGGGTTAACTATTTGTTCATGGCTGGGACCCTAACAAGCGCTATTACTCTGGGTTAGGGTGGGCCTTGGACAACAGCAATTAACTGGTTGTTCCACGCTCCTCAGAAGCTTCCAGTCAGTGTGCCTCTGCTGAATGTTGTTTATCGTTATACTCACTACAACTAGATGTTAGAGAATTTAAGAAAAACTACAGTTACGGAGCGATGACAATAAAGGAACAAGAATTAAAACGACAAACGATAACAATTGACATTGCATTTCCATTTTTGAAGGTCAAATTTGATTAAGAAGCAAGAAGCCGGAAGAGAGTCCCACTAGCAAGTAGTGCGTTAGAAGAAACAGTTAGCATAGAACTTAAGGTTACATTTAGCCATTTAATGTTAAGATGGCGATACCATCCATTAGCTGGATGCGTTTAAATTCATAAAGTTACGTATCAGAGGAAAGCTTATCCAAATTGTCACAATGAGAACTAGTATGACAAATCCTAATTCGAACTCATTTTAGGAACATTAAAGACTTCATATGAATAGGGCATAAAATTCAGTTTGGCATCAAGGGATTGAAAAACTGTTAGTCGCTAAGAATTGTTATTCAGACATCTTTATTCAAAGGGACAATGGAGAAAAATAGCTTACCGTACAAGGTCACGAATGAAGAGCAAATAGTCCTAATCGAACTAATATCGAAGTGGTCGTTGAGATAAACTTAGTAACCATTGCATTCGCAGACACCCTAATCTTTTACTAAATTAAGTCTGACATAAGGTTAGAATCTTGGCGCGTCGAGTGAAGATCAAACTAGCAATGTGATTTTAAGTTTGAAATTTATATTTATTCTGTTATGCGAAGCTACTTTGGCCAAGTTATCAGCAGCCATTACAACTCCATGCCATGTGTTCTTTGAATGGGAATTTACCTAGCAGGATAACTCGATGTTGATTTTTGGGAAAAGCAAGAATTGAAGAATGAATCTTTAATTCAAATTTCCTGTGTTAAACTGTGAGGTATTTTTCGTTTGTTTGTTTGTTTTTTTATATATATATATATATATCTGTGTGTGTGTTTTTTTTTTTTTTTTTTCCCCCTTTTTGGAGTTCATTTGGACTTTAACTAAGTTAAAACTTAGTTAACTCCACTTTTGTAAGTTTCTGTTTTTTTTGTTTTTTTTTTTCAAAGGATTGTTCGTGTTCGTTTGTTTTGTTTTTTTTTTGTTTTTTTTTAATAGGAGTAGATAGGTCACACTATCGCCCGGTCTATACTCCTCCCACGTCTATTGAACTGGAGTAGAGGCTCGTTCATTGTTTCCTGTTTAGGATGTGGTTTCCGGTTTTCACTTCTCTCTCTTCAGACCTTGGTACTGGTGCTTCCGTGAGTTTCCTGCGATCTGGCCGGTTGGTGGCAATGGCTCATCACTGTGAGGGTACCGGGTTGGCAGTTTCCTGGTTGCTGCTTCCGACTGGTAATTAGGAGCCCTAACTCTTGCGTAGCGTCAAGAGCGGCTGCTCTGATCAACAGTTGTATAATATCGGGGTTCTTGTAGTGCCATGTCGCGCATGGATAGGTGTCCCTGCAAGCGCTTTCGGTGGGCAACCCCGAGGCCACACCTTGTTGCAGCCCTAGCCAGTCTCCCTCCCAGCACAGATCGTGGGTAATGACCACCTGTATCCTCTACCCTAGGTCCCTTTCTATAAACAAAAAACATGACAAAACAAAACAGAAATGACCCTAAACCAGTTAAATCCAAACCACCTAAGCCCATTAACCTCTCCTTCACTAATATCCGAGGCATTCGTACCAACTTTGCTAGTGTAGAAGCGTTCCTGCATGAAAAGTCCCCTGACATCCTCGCGCTCTGCGAAACTAACCTCAACTCAGCTATTCCCTCGTCTGACCTCTTCATCCCTGGTTATCTTCCCCTTTTAAGGAAGGATTCTACTGTCCACATGCATGGGCTGGGTGTTTATGTCAGTGAACACCTCCCCATAACTAGGGTGACTTCACTCGAATCTACTGACCACCAATACATATGTCTCCGCTTGTCTCTCCTCAGTTCGGTTAGCTACCTATTCTTCCTTTACCGTTCTCCCTCCTCTCCTGACTGCTCCCTACTAGATAGCATTGCCGACGACATAGATAGGGCTATTTCCTATCACCCATTTGCCCACATATTTGTATTTGGAGACCTCAATGCCCATCACTCTGAGTGGCTTGAAAACGCTGTTACTGATTCGGCGGGCATTCACGCCATGAACTTTGCTATTTCCCAATCCCTTACGCAAGTGGTGGACTTCCCCACTCGCTTCCCAAGCACACCCTCTGGTCATTCCTCACTGCTAGATATATGTTTCACCTCTGCGCCCGATGCCTGTCAAGTCTCGCAGCTTTGCCCTCTCGGCAACTCCGACCACGCTGTAGTCTCCCTCAGTATTTCTTTCCAATCTCACTCCCCCCAGGATCCCCCTACTTATAGAACCTCCTACCTCTACCAAAAAGCTGACTGGGATGCCTTTCGCGATTTCCTCTGCGACGTCCCTTGGGGAAAAGTGTTTGACCTATCAGTTGATGACTGTGCCTCTGAGGTCTCGTCATGGGTGAAAGCTGGCATTGATGCCTTCATACCCACCAGGAAGTATTGCTTAAAACCTCATTCCTCTCCGTGGTTCTCTCCGGCCTGCTCAGCCGCCATTGCCCACAGGAACCATTACTTCCGTCTATTCTGGAGACAGCCAACTGATCACAATAGGCGCCTGTTCACATCCGCTCGCAGTGAGTGCAAGAGAACCCTAAATGACGCCAAACAGTTGTTTGCTGAGAGAATGCGACAGCACATAGCTGACCGCAAGTTCAGCTCCAAGGACTATTGGAGGATTTGTAAACGAGTGCTCAACAATAGGAAATCCTCAATACCTCCTTTAATCCATGGATTTGATGTTCTCACGTCATCTGCTGAGAAAGCTGAGTGCTTTGCCCGCAGATTCTCATCCAACTCCACACTAGACTCGTCCGGAGTGCACCCACCCGACTTCCCTATTAGAACTGAGGCCAAACTGCATGACGTATATATTACCCCGACAATAGTATCCAGAGTAATTTCAAAACTCGACCCCCATAAGGCGTGTGGAGACGATGGAATCCCGGTGATAGTCCTTAAGAGGTGTGCCCCTGAACTTTCCCCTGTCCTCTCTAAACTGTTTAACTACTGCCTTTCTGCTTCCTGCTTTCCTGCATGCTGGAAATTCTCCTCAGTCGTTCCTGTCTTTAAGAACTGTGTTGAACCCTCGGACCCATCCAACTATCGCCCTATCAGTCTTCTACCAATATTCGGGAAAGTGTTCGAGGCTATAATAAATGCTGAAATAGTTCATCATCTCACCGCCCACAAACTGTTCTCCGACAGGCAATATGGATTCCGATTTGACAGGTCCACAGCCGACCTGCTAACTACTGTAACGGAGTACATGCTACAGGCCCTTGATGAGTCTGACGAGGCTCGCGCGGTTGCTCTGGACATCTCCAAGGCTTTCGACAGGGTTTGGCACCCTGGCCTCCTATGCAAACTACGCGGTTATGGTATTACCGGTCGCCTGCTTGACCTAATCTAATCTTTCTTAAATAACCGCAAAATGAAGGTCGTTCTGAATGGGCGTGCCTCTTCGTCCTACAGCACGAATGCTGGTGTCCCACAAGGCTCTATCCTGGGCCCAACGCTCTTCCTTATTTTCATCAACGACCTCCCAGATGAGATCAAGTCCCAAGTAGGCATCTACGCAGATGACACTACAATATACTCCCGCTCCAGTAAGAAACCTGTCGTGGCGGACAGACATAATCTCGCTGCTGACCTTGAGCGGGATCTACACTCTGTGGTGAACTGGGGCAAGAAGTGGCTTGTCAACTTCAATTCATCTAAGACCAAGCTGTTGTCTGTCAACCATTACAGGCAACCTCTTCTGCCTCCCATAAGCATGGACCAGATGATTCTCCCGGAGAGTAATACACTACGCCTCCTCGGACTTACCCTGTCCTCAGACCTCAAATGGAAGCACTATATTGAATCCATAGCAAAATCTACTGCTAAGAAGATTGGGTCACTATGTCGATCCAGGATGTTTTTTCCACCTGAATCCATCCTGCATATATACAAGTCAACCATCCGTCCGTGCATGGAGTACTGCTGCCATTTATGGTCAGGTGCCCCTGCCGTTCTCCTCAGTGTTCTTGACAAGCTCCAAAGGAGAGTCTGTAATGTGATAGGTACTGATCTGGCGACTCGTCTGCAGCCACTTTCCCATCGTCGAAATGTGGCCTCCCTCTGTCTCTTCTATAAATACTTTCATGGCTTCTGCTCGGATGAGCTTAAGTCACTGATGCCTCCTCAACAGGTGTTTACCCGTTCAACCAGACTGGCAACTGGGTCCCACCCATTCACAGTCAGGTTAGCCAAACGCAGACGACAATTCTACTCCTGCAGCTTCCTCTCTCGCACTTCCCGCCTGTGGAACTCACTCCCGTATTCTTGCTTTCCTGACGGCTACGACCTCCAGAAATTTAAAAGCAAAGTTAATACTCACCTACTAACCACTGGCCTCTAGCTCTCTCCCCTCCCCTGTATAACCTTCCCTTTCTCTCCGCCCATGTACCTGTCATTGCACCTGCTTTCTCAGCTTTCTATTGTTCCTTTCTAACTAGCTTGTACTCCTCACTCTTTTCTAATTAATCTCTTTACATTTATGTAACCCCCTGCACATCAGTGGCGTTTCTGCCTTGCTCGGGGTGAAATGATTAAAAAAAAAAATAAAAAAAAATTGCTCTATTTGAGGGCACCCTTTGTATTTATTGAACTTAGTCTGGTAAAAAGGAATTGCAATGAGACAGTGATGCTCGAATTAGCTATGCTAGCAATTTGATTTTCGATATATATCTATGAAAGTATGGCAAATGCCTAGACAAGTTAAAAATCACTGAAAGAAAAGGGTTTCGCTTACAGAAACTATCGTGAAACTTTATTTGAAAAGAAACGCTGTTACGAAGTTTCCTGAATCGTATTTGAGAAGGCGTTCAACGGCATATGCGTCATGTAAACTTGATCTTAAAACGTAATAATAATCAGCTTCAAAAGAGCAGCTAAAATCAATTGCAAAAGAAATGTTTTCATGGAACAATTCTTTGGACTTGTAAAAAGAAACGCTTAGCGAATTTTCAGCCTGAAGCAGTTCATGGTTGATGTTTAGAAATATGTGAAAAAAGAAAAAAAAAAAAGTAAAGAAAAAAAAAGACGGTTTAAAAGAGAGAAAAAATGAATCCTAGATCGACACCAGTGGACGATATTCTGCCCGAGGCTTTGTATTAGATGAAGTTCATAAAAATCTCGTATTTTCGTCATTTTTCTTCTTTCTTATTTACTTACGGTGTTGGTTTTCTATTTTTGAGTCTCGGTATGATATGAGAAGAAATGTCAGGGAAATATTACTTAACTCTCAACAACAACAACAATGAAATAAGATATATAACAAAACACAAGATACTTTGAAATATCGCAAAGAAAAAAAATTACTTGCATAAGAATAAAAATCAAATAGTATTTAAAAAAGGAAAAACTGTAAACGCAGTGAAAATGGCTCCGTCAATGAAGGGAAATACTCCCGATATATAAATTCAACTTTTAAAAGCACCGACATTCGCTTGCTGTGTACGTTGGTCTAATGAATAGGAAAGCAAGTTTTATCAATATTTCCCGAGCGCAAATTTTCCTTTCTGTGCAAATAAACGATCAAGTAGACAAAACGAGAAAAAAAAAAAAAAAAAAAAAAAGGCAGAAAAACATAACAGCGGCAACAAATTTCATTTTACTCACCAAAGAAATTCCAGTATTATCTATCTATCTATCTATCTATCTATCTATCTATCTATCTATCTATCTATCTATCTGTCTATCTATCTATCTATCTATCTATCTATCTATCTATCTATCTATCTATCTATCTATCTATCTAAGTCTGTCCATATCTATCTATCTATCTATCTATCTATCTATCTATCTATCTATCTATCTATCTATCTATCTAAGTCTGTTCATATCTATCTATCTATCTATCTAAGTCTGTTCATATCTATCTATCTATCTATCTATCTATCTAAGTCTGTCCATATCTATCTATCTGTCTATCTATCTATCTATCTATCTAAGTCTGTTCATATCTATCTATCTATCTATCTATCTATCTATCTATCTATCTATCTATCTATCTATCTAAGTCTGTCCATATCTATCTATCTGTCTATCTATCTATCTATCTATCTAAGTCTGTCCATATCTATCTATCTATCTATCTATCTATCTATCTATCTATCTATCTATCTAGTCTGTTCATATCTATCTATCTAAGTCTGTTCTATCTATCTATCTATCTCTCTAAGTCTGTTCATATCTATCTATCTATCTATCTAAGTCTGTTCATATCTATCTATCTATCTATCTATCTATCTATCTATCTATCTATCTAGTCTATCTAAGTTTGTTCATATCTATCTATCTATCTATCTAAGTCTGTTCATATCTATCTATCTATCTATCTAAGTCTGTTCATATCTATCTATCTATCTAAGTCTGTTCATATCTATCTATCTATCTAAGTCTGTTCATATCTATCTATCTATCTAAGTCTGTTCATATCTATCTATCTATCTATCTATCTATCTATCTATCTATCTATCTATCTAAGCCTGTTAATATCTATCTATCTATCTATCTATCTAAATACACTAAGGTTCCAGCATACACAGATGAGAACACACACACACACACACACACCTGTATTTCTGATCCAACTAAACTCCCAAATAATTACATTGGTCATACTACTCGCCTATATTGACGGCTTACTTTACTCTAACCATAGCTTAATTATAACTTATTTGAACAGAGACAAAAAACCTACCAACCTCTATCCGCAATATACTAGTAGCAAATAGAAATATAATAGTTTCACCCACGTGTAAAAAAAAAAAGATTAAAAATAATGGAGGCCTTAATAATAGAAACAGGGAAAGCAAAGTGTTAATAATATTTACGAACGAAGGCCACAATGAGCTGAAAGTTTTTGGAAAATAAAACATTCATATAACTTCAGACACATACATAAAAAATAATACATTCAGCTAAAAATAAAAATAAAAATCGTTTTTTAATGGCTAAAAGAATAGCCGAAAGTGACCGGATATGCAGAACATTAGGACATATTTTTGTTTCCAGAAAAGAAAACCTTAACGAAACATGTACAAAAGAGGAATTGCTGCCTAAATACACAATCTATCTATCTATCTATCTATCTATCTATCTATCTATCTATCTATCTATCTATCTATCTACAGTACTGTGCAAAAGTATTAGGACAAGAACTATTTTATTTTTTATAAGGCATCAAAATAAAGTTTAAAATCACCCCTGTATTCACACTTTTGCACACTACCGGTAGCGGGCAAAAGTATTAGGACAGGGGTGAGTTTCCTAAAAGCCTCACTGAAATTCAAATACAGGCTGACAGGCTAAACCTTTGTAAGAATTAACTAAAAAGGAAGAGGAAGGAAGGCTTCGGAATTTGAATTGGCCTCACAAAGCCCTGATTTCAATCCTATTGAACAGCTATTGGATATTTTTGATAAAAAAAAACTGATAACTTTAATGTTACCTCGCAAGATACACTTTGGGAACAAATAAAAGCTGCTTGATAGGAGATTCCATTAGATACATTGAAGAAGCTTGTGATGTCAATGCCTGACAGAATGAAGGCTATGATCAAAGCAAAAGGCTATTATACTAAATATTAAATTTATTTTGTTACAAGTATTTTTTCTTGTTAAAGCATTTGTTGAGTAAATCAAATAAATTTACTTTAATTAAGTTGTTTATTTACTGTTAATATGCCTCATAAAAATAAAATAATTCTTGTCCTAATATTTTTGCAAAGTACTATATATATATATATATATATATATATATATTAGTAGTAGTAAGGAGTAATGGAATGACATTCTACAGTTCATAGGATTTACTTTTAAAAAGTGCTCGATACATAGTAGACCAATATTTACAGTAATATTCTTTTATTGGAGTTTAAATTAAAAACCTTTTTTGAGTTTAAAATAAAAACTTGTTTTTTTTTTCTCGCTACACATGAGCTGTCGGGATTCGGTACTATATCCAACACCTTATCAGGTGATATACGGTTGCAAGAGTAAAGACTCTTCTAAATCTTGCGACCTTATATCGCCTGATGAGGTGCTGAATATATATATATATAGCCCAAAAATATATATATTTGGGTTCAACCAAAGACACCTTTAAGACCAGGTGGTTCAATCACAAGTCTCCATTCAAAATAGAAAAATTAAAAAACTGCACAAAATTGGTTAGCCACTTGTGGAAATTGAAATCAAAATATGGAAAAGACCCAGACATAACATGGAGTATAGTAAAAACAGCCAAGCCTTACAACGGTGGCAAAATATGTAGGCTGTGCCAAGAAGAAAAGTTAGAGATTATGCTATTCCCAAACAAAAGCAAACTGTTGAATGAAAGAACGGAAATTATGACTAAGTGTAACCGTACTAAAAAATACCACTTAGGTTCATACAACCATGGATGAAAATGCCATTATTTCTTGTAATTTTAAAAATTGCACGTTGAAAATTTCCCTGCCACGTGAGCGTTCAAAAAAAAGAAAAAAAAGAAAAAGAAAAAACAAACAAACAAACAAACAAACAAACAAACAAAAAATACACCGTTACGGTAAAAGGTAAAATCAGTTATTGCAAATCGTCTGAAGACACCACTCATGGTAGAAACCTAGGTCGCATAAAAACTCGTTTACAAATGGAATATGAAAACGCTAAGACCGAAAAAGATAAAAAAATAAAAAATAAATCAGTGGATATGTAAACTTAAATAAAATCAAAGGGCAAGTATATGTGGAAAGTAGACATAGGTATATGTGGATAAAAGTTAGTATAAGTAAGTGGGTTAACCTGATGGGGTCAAATAGACGTCTAAAGTCAGGGGAATTGTTTTTTTCAGAGGTCATGCTATCTTAGACAGTCAAAATAACTTCAAACGGATACTACCCATATTTAGAACGGGACGCTATCTCTTTCTCCACCCTTCCCTCCCGTTCCTTCTTTTCCTTCTTTCTTTCCTCTTTCCCCTTACATTTATTATCATTTATTTATTTGTTTGTAATCTCATGTTTATTATTATTATTTCTATTATGTTCCCTCTTCATTTTAAGAAAACTTTCATTCTGGCAGAAATTTTATGCCAGATGGAGGAAATATTCTAAAATAGTCTGATGATATGAACTAATTGAGCTCATTGAAATGAACTATAGTTTATAACTAATATGACATGTTGATTTTCCCTTTATAAACTATATATATATATATATATATATATATATATATATATATATATATATATGTCGGTTTGATAATTATGATTGTCCAATGTTATGAGAAATTGCGTAAACTTGTTAACTCTACTTAAACAGATACTCAAATTAAATTGCGCCTTCATTCTAAGTGGGCACTTGATTTGCTTAACATCAGTCGCCTGATCTTTTAGCCAACGTCAAAGTTTACAAAACCTTCTTCATGAAGTGTTTCACTAATGAAACTTGAGCGGAAGAAATTCAACAGTCATTATTTGTCAAAAGTGGTGCTTCAAGATGGCGACTTGTTCAGCAAATGCGTGTTAAGCTAATTCGATTCCAGTCGAAATTATTTCTTTCAAGTTGGTAAGTGAGAGACCGTTACTTCGTATGGATCTGGAAGTGCCCCCACCTGCGTCTGATTCAGTTTTGAAAGAACTCCACGAAATGAATCATAGTTTTGACATTTCTTGTGCCAATCTTTCTTCGTTAGGCACTTTTTACTATTTCTTTTTAGGTTAGTTAGACGAATGAATGATTTGCCATTGAAAACAGGATGAAAACAACCAGGAAAAATAAGTGAAGTGACAAAACTGCATTCAAAATATTAAGTAAACTGTTCTTATATCAACACAAATTTTACAAAGGAACTGTATGTTGCACGTGACTGAAAAATAGAGCAAATCATTCAAAGACATATACATAAACGATATATATATATATATATATATATATATATATATATATATATATATATATATAGCTAGATAGATAGATAGGACTCAAGGTTTTACTATTTTGAGTACCCCGACAATTATTTTATTATAAATAGTGCTCAATATAATAGATATTATAGAACTTACAATTAATTCATAATTATTTATATATATATATATATATATATATATATATATATATATATATAGTATTGAGTTGTGATGATGCTTAGTGCCAAGATTGGTGTTTCTTTAGTGGTTTACTGATAAAAAGATCTTTTTTGGCATTTTTTATACATTACATATCTCTACTCAGTTAAGTCACAAACTTCTCTACCTTACTCTTGTATCTCATTATATATATATATATATATATATATATATATATAGATAGAGAGAGAGAGAGAGAGATTGGGAAGCAAAAGTCACACATCGTTTTTTTACAAATTTCACAATCGTTCAATTTGAATTATATTTAAAATATTTTAATAAATATTGTCTAAATAAACACATAGAAAAATTGAGAATAATTTTTCTCAATGTTTAGTTAGACAATGTTAATTAAGATATTTGAAGTATCATTCAAATTGAACAATATTTTATTGTAAAATTTATAAAAACCTGATGTCTTACATGCTTTTGCTACCCATTTTATAAATAGTGGAAAAAGATGGCCCTAGTCGTAAAACGAGTTTCATGCTTCCGCGATCTTTAGACGGCTTAAACTTTCGAGACATCTGAAGATGCAGGTTACGACTAGGGTCATCCTTTCATAGGAATTGACGTTGTCGAGCGTTCTTTGTCTGTCTGGGAAAGCTAGGCCTTGAGAACTTTACTGAGTAGGTCTGTTTGTCTATAGTTTTTTCAGTATTGTCGTTTTTATTCGATACTTTATTAAAACCAAACTGTCTTTGTAATTTCCTATCAAGCATTCAAAGACAAAGTATTAACAGTAGTCAGTCTGTCATTTAAATGCCATACGTGATACACGCTTGAGCGATCATGTCTCTTTCGAGACATGACTGAGTGGACAGAAAATTTTCCCGCAGTAAGTTGCCATTGCTATCTATCTACGGTAGACTTGTTGCTATCCAAGGTTATAGAACCCAAGCAGTTCTGATATTTAACCCATAGGTGTAGGAAAGAGACGGATTAATACCTTTTTGAAGGGTATTTTCGTGAAAAAGTTAGTGAAAAATTTGGAGATTAGAATCTGAAGAAATTTTTTCTGCTGTTTGGAGATCGATATTACGTGTTTGAATTGTTGACCTGACTACAAGTGATCATTACTGTATTTGATACAATATTTTAGTGAATAAAACTGACGCCTACAAACTCACAAAGCAGCTATATTTATTTAAACCACATTACCAAAGAAATGACAAAAAGTGAATCTGATAAAATTTTTTTACTTTATTGTTTCCTTAAGAAAGAATAAGTTGTCTGTTCTTAAATTTCTAACTCGTTCTCTCCTCACCTGATGATGTTTCGAACAGATTTCTCTAAGTTTTCTACACATCAAAAACTTAAACAAGATGGGCAGGCGAGATCGACTGACGGAGTGAAACGAATAGCCTTAGGCCAACGGGAGACGAAAGATTGTCTTTATTATAAATGGATCTTGTTACACACTAAGCTGTTTTTAGCAAATATCTATAAATATATGACATTTTTGCAATGTCTTTTTATTTCCAACACGATTAGTAAAATTACTTTAGAAATCACTTGCCTATTTTTCTTCTCTCCACAAAAGAATTTCTTGAAAAATTACAGAAATAATTTTGTATTCTCACAGAAAAAGAAAAACAGAAAATGGAGAAAAAATCCAATCAAAATTATTCGTTCTTGATGCTTCCATCGAAATTTCAAGCAAGTTGACAATACAATAAAGAATTGGAAGCTTTGAATATCGGTTGGGGGAACTGAAAGAGATAAAGTATTGTGGAGAAGGAGGATAAAGAAAGTTTGGCGAATTAAGAAACATAGGAGGTTCGCAAATGGATTTTATCTTAAAACGCTTTCACCGAAGAGGAGAAAAAGCGGACTAATTAAACGTATTGCTCAAACGAAAAATGGTTTTAGATAAAAGAACGGGATGAAATAAAAGTTGTCTAAAAAAAAAATATATATTTTTGAAATGGGTGAAAAAAAAAATGATTTGGGGGTGAATGAGGTGTAAGAAAGACAAAAACTGAATTTTTTTTTCCTCACTTAGAACAGAAAATCATGACAACGAACTTGTTTATAAAGATAACAATAAGGGGAATTATGAAATGCAAAAATTAAAAACATAAATTCGGTGACAAAATAAATTAAAAAATAAAGATTATGAAAACATGACTTTAAATTATTCTAAAAGGGAAGTCGATGCCATATTCTGTTCGAAGGGAGACAAAAAGTAATCGTGTCGTGATTGTAAAAAATGTACTTTTCTCCAAATTGTAAGACGTTAACTCACAAGACGTTAACTCAAAAGACGTTCGGACTAATATAATTATCCTTCAATATATGTCATTTTTCTGAGATGAGGTACCGGAAGTCTTGGTACTTAGCCTGAACAGGTGAGTCTTAAATCTCTGCATCGCTGTACGAATGTCAGATGGTTGGACATTCGTGCCAGCTGCTTGTAGGACTTTGCTAATTGACGTCATATTTTTGGTACCTCGGTCCGTACCGATCCATCAGTACCTGTCTATATTTCTGAGATTCTTATCCCAAGTGAGTTTATGACTAAGTTTCTTCTAATGCCATCTTTAGTCATCCACATTGCTTGCAACACGGCCAACGATGCTTTCGTTCAGTTCGTAGTAATACCCTTTCAAGAGGCATGTAACCATTCTTCTCATCTAGTGATTTTCTAAGCGTAGATGTGACACAAGGCTGAAAGTAAGGGACACCCAATGAGGATCGAACTCACTACTCAATTGTAATGATTCTAGTGATACAAGCTTGCTAACCATTACACCTCCTCAAGATGACCAAGACAGGCTACTCTAGTTCGGAACCTTGAATGAAGAAGAGCGGTTTTGAATTTTTCCTAATTTCTGCAAGACAGAAACCGTCAGTTGACGGCCCAGAGCTCCACCGGAAGAAAAGAAGTAAAAAAGCCACTCTGGGTGTGGGTGGCAAAGTAAGATCGTTCTCGTGCCTTTCACTTAAAAAACTTTCACAACAAAAATATTTTTCTAAAGCCACAAATATCTATTTCGTCACTTCAGTCAGTCAGTTAAGTGTCTTACGTGATACACGCTTTGGGCGATCATATCTCGAAAGAGACATGACTGACTGGGCAGAAAATTATCCCGCAGTGGGTTGCCATTGATTTCTGCGGTAGACTGGTTGCTAGTCAAGGCAATAGAACCCAGTCTGTCCTATTATTTAGCCCATAACTGGAAGGAAGAGATGGATTAATACCTTTCCCAAGGGTATTTGTGTGTAAGTGAATGCAAGGAATTCAAGTGGAATTCGAACACGGCTCCCCGATTTCTCGTTCCGAGCCGATATCCACTGCACCCCAACGCACATATTTCGCCACTTAAGCTTCCTTAAATAATCCGTTATGTACCGTACATTGGTAAATAGACGACTTATTCTGGAATGCATTGTGGTAGTATACAGCTCGCCTGAAAATATATCATTATCATGTAACCTCTGTGGGAATGTTATTTAATGAGCTACTTACATCGAATTTATCGTGAGACGAGACCATATTTCGTTGGATGACAGACAGAAGCCACGTTGACTGGCTCCCAAAGCCAAAAGATTCATGTCCGTTCCACTCCTTTTTTTTTTGTGTGTGTGTGTGTGGGGGGGGAATCACATCTTGTCGTATGAAGAGGATTTAAACAGATTAGATATTTTGATGGATAGATAAAAACTGAAAGACAAAGCTCAGTTGAAAAGTAAAGGACCAGAGAATCATTATTTTTGCATGGTTCCAATTTTGGAAATACACTTATAACATTTGATAACATTGATAAGAGATCTAAGGTAACACTGAAGACATAAAGTTGTGCTGATCAGTAAATATTCCAATATTCTGATTTTGTTTGTTCCTGTTTAACGGCCTATCAACATCTAAAGGGTCACCTAACGCCGGAAACATATTTTAAATCACAGTTATTTTTCATTCAAAAAAAAGTTTTGTTGGTAACATTTTTCATTCAAAAAAATATTTGTTGGTAACATTTTTCATTCAAAAAAATATCTGTGGGCAACATTTTTCATTCAAAAAAATATTTGTTGGTAATATTTTTCATTCAAAAAATATTTGTTGGTAACATTTTTCATTCAAAAAAATATCTGTGGGCAACATTTTTCATTCAAAAAAATATTTGTTGGTAATATTTTTCATTCAAAAAATATTTGTTGGTAACATTTTTCATTCAAAAAATATCTGTGGGCAACATTTTTCATTCAAAAAAATATTTGTTGGTAATATTTTTCATTCAAAAAAGTTTTGTTGGTAAATACTTTCGTAGCATTTTGACCTCGATTTGGAGTTAACTATTTACCCATAGCTGGGAACCTAAAAGGTGCTACCACTCTGGGTCAGGGTGGACCTGGGAACAACAGCAACAGGTGGTACCATGCTCCTCACAACCTCCCAATTAGAGGTCTTGCTGCCGGATGCAGTTTACCGTCATACCCAGGACCGTCGAATATTCTGAGTTTCTTTGAGGCACTGAATTTTAGACAATAAGATGCGAGACAGAATGTTTATTTTCTAATATCAAACAAAAAAGCGTTTCATTTAATAAGAATATATTTTGATCTGATATCACACAAATAATGAACACTTACTGCCAAAGAAAAGAGCATAGATAATACGTATCTTAAATATTTGATCAGGATTGTGTAGAAATGAATGACTAGTCAATGATCAATCACTATAAAAATAATTTTCTTTCACTTCGAATTACTCCGCCATCTGCTGAATAAGATCGTAACAAAATGGCGCGACTGAATATAAACACCTGTTCTCCTGGATATATGCAAATAAAAAAGGTGATTTTTTATGATTAACCTCCAGAAAGATACCAACACTTCAAAAGTTAACACATTTGAAACCATATTACCTCTTCTTATGAGCGGTCAGACAATTGTAAAACCTCTCATATTAATGCCGTAAGGGTCTGCAAGGAGAATTAATGATAGCAAGTTAAATTACCAACAGAAGGAATAAAGTTGGTTTACTGGGGTTTGTTATTGTGTATTCTCATTTTTAAGTGAAAGAATTTCCAGGGGAAATCAATGAGAATCTCGGTGTTAATTATTTCTTATTCCAGTGTATTTTTGTTAAGGCAATATTGGCACATAATAAAAGTAATTCCGAAAACTTATTTGTAGGTGATGGGTAAATAACAACTTGCCAGTATACTTCCAGGTAGTAATTTCAGTTTATTTAATTGGTTGGTTGTTTTGTTTTATGGCATACTAGCAGTATAGCCCGGCGTTGCTCGGGTGTAATGAAAGCTTTAAAACTAATATATGATCCTGGAGCTCAGACTCTTTGGACGTTGGCACGAAAGACTAAAATGCAATAGTTGTTTCCAGTTAAAGTGAAACCGTAGACTGAAAGATAAATGAATGGATGTAAGTCAAATTTTGATTTCCTGGTATCGATATCAAATAGGTTTTATCGTCGTAAACTGAAATTTGAAGGCTAAATAAGTCCTCTGAGTAAATGGTATCATGGCTGAGACTAAGAACTACAATTATATCTACTTAGAGCCAAACCCGAAGCAAAAAGTAAAATAAAGGTGGCTGGAAAAAATACAGACATACAGGCAGATAAACAGACACACACACAAACATCTTGCCTTATATATATATATATATATATATATATATATATATTATCGATTTTCTGCAACCTTGAAACTTCTGAATATCGTTTCTTATGTCTTTGTCTATGAGTGTATCAAATTTGATTAAAATCGGACCACTCTTTCTATAACCCGATTTTTTCGATTATCGATTTTCGATATTTATCGGGGGTACCTCGACACAAAACCTAGCTAAGAATACTCGCAGACGCTTATAGTACAACTGTGTAAATTTTCAAGAAAATCGGTTCAGCCGTTTCGGAGTCTATAGGTAACGGACGGGCATACACACACACACACACACACACACACACACACACACAAGGTTCCATTTATAAATAAGTTAAGATCAACCTCGGCGTGTCATTTATTGCGAACGAAATTTTTATTTATTTATTTATTGCTCGTAATACCTTTTTTCTTTCAACAATTTATTATGTATATTTTTCTTTTTGAGTATCAAGATTCATTGGTATATGTTTTTAAGGTCAGGGTCCCCAAGTTCTACCCTGTTATTTAACCCACAATTGGAGGGAAGGGACGGATTATTACCTTTTCCAAGGTACCAGCGCTTAAGTGAATGCAGGGTATTCAACTGGAATTCGAACCCGGCTCACCGATTTCTCTTTCCGAGCCGATATCCACTGCACCACAACGCACATCCGTCATTAAATGCTTACAGCACCTGGTATTCCCGGTCACCCATCTAAGTACTGACCAGGCTCATTGTTGCTTAACTTCGGTGATTGAGCGAGAACCGGTGTATTTAACGTGATATGGCCGTAAGCCAGCTTATTGGGAGACTTAATCATGAAAGACGGAAACATAAAGTCGGTTTACAGACAAAGGAGGAAAAAATTATTTAAAATTTGACTAATCAAGTTTCATTGGACATATGAAATCCGTTTATAGGAAATTTTGCTTTAAAAAAAGTTAAGTAATCAAACTGAAAATAGATTTAAAAAGGACCGAAAAAATGTGGGGATATTTTGGTGCGATGATTGAATATGTTCGTGAAAAATCTGGTGCGATGATTGTTTTTGAGATCATTTTTTCGATCGTAAGTTAAGAAAGGTATTTTGCAGTGAATTCAGCAAAGTGTCTCAGAGGGAAAATGTTTAAAGATTCTTTTATAAAATCGAAATGAGATACGAGGCAAAAAACATCCTTTTGCATCGAAAATAATTAATAATGTGTAACTTGATTCGCACTGAGCGCTACACGCTAATTACCTGTGACTTCGTACTGTCCAAAGCTGATGAAGAAGAAAAAGAAAACGAAACAGAGAGGACAAAAAAAGGGAGAGAAAGATAGAGAGAAAAAAGAAAGCGAGATGAAATAAGAGGAAGAGGAGAGAAAGTAAAAGTGAGAGAAAAGAAAAGGATGGAGGAAGGAAGAAAGAAAGAAAGAAAAAAGATAGAGAGAGAGAGAATAAAAGAAAAGAGAGAACGGATTAAAGAAAAAGAGGAAAAGAATGGAGATAGAGAGGAGGGGGATATAAAATTAAAAACAATCGAGAGAATTTAAATGAGATTAACCTCACCTAATTTTACAGTTTATCTATTCAACTTGTACAGCGAGACTATTCTGAGGACCCTAGAAGTTATGCCAGGATTCGTCATCGGAGGCCACAATTTAAACAACATAAGGTACGTAGATGATACAGTGCTGATAGAAGACACGGAAAGGAAACTACAAGACCTCCTACATAAGGTAGCTGAAGAGAGTAACAAGAAAGAACTACAAATAAACTACAGGAAAAACGAATGCGTGGTCATCAGTAAAAAGAGCAGCCCAAAATGCCAAATACAGGTGGGGGATATTAAAATCAAGCAGGTACAAAAATTTAAATGCCTGGAAAGTGTTTTAACAGAAGACGGAAAGTGTGTCAGAGATCCGAAAGCGAATGGGCATGGCGAAGGACGCGTTCCAGAAGCTAAGTAAAGTATTAAGACACAGGAAACTTTCACTAGAAACAAAGAAGAGAGTACTAGATTGCTATGTGATGTCAGTTCTTCCATATGGCAGTAAATGCTGGACAATATCATAAAAAACGAAGGAAAAACTTAAAGCAGTTGAAATGTGATTCTACAGAAGGATGCTGCGGATATCATGGATCGAGCATGTGAGCAATGATGAGGTTTTGGAAAGGATGGAAACAAAAAGGAAATACTGGGCATCAGGAAGAGACAGGTGAAGTTGATAGGACATGCAATGAGGAAGGAGGGCTTGGAGAACCTGATACTAACAGGCCAGATAGAGGGAAAACGAGACAGAGGAAAGCAGCGGATAACATATTTGAAGGGCCTGAGCAGGTGGATGACAGAACGGGGGTTGCGTAGTGTTACGGAAGAAAGTGTGCTGAGAGCCACAAGAGACAGGGAGACGTGGAAGGCCATGATCGTCTGCTTTCTGAAGTGACAAGGCACATAGAAGAAGAAGAAGAAGAAGAAGAAGAAGAAGAAGAAGAAGAAGAAGAATTTTTACAGTTTAGTAGAAAACTATAATCGTTGGTCAATTTTGTTTCTTTAAAGAATCAGACAGAGGAACTGGCAAAGCAGTATAAAAATGCAGAAAGTATGGTTGTCAGCAAAAAGGATAAGCCCACGTTGCGAGCTATGCACTAGAGATATCAGAAATCAATCAGATGGAGAAATTTATTTAGCTAGTCACATAATTCAAAGACAAGAAAATTTCGTTAGAAACAAAAAAGAGAGTACCGGATTACTATGTGATGTCTGCTTTATTTTTTTTTCAATCGTTTCACCCAGAGTAAGGTAGTACCTCCAATGATGCACAAGGGGTTACATAAGAGTAAACGTTTAGACAGGAAGAGAGTGAACAGAAAGACGGACCAGTTACAGGAGGTGTCAGAGAAAGAGCAAGAGAAGGATGGGAACACAGAAGACAGAAGGTAGAGAGAAAGGAAAGGAAGATACACAGGATAATGTAGAAAGGACCAGGGAAGGACTGGAGTCAAGTGGATAAGAGATGAGAATTGACATTGCATTTAAATTCCTGGAGGTTGCGAAGGTAGAGAGAAAGGAAAAGAAGATACACGGGTGTAATGTAGAAAGGAAGAGGGAAGGTCTGGAGTCAAGTGGATAAGAGATGGGAATTGACATTGCATTTAAATTCCTGGAGGTTGCGAAGGTAGAGAGAAAGGAAAAGAAGATACACGGGTGTAATGTAGAAAGGAAGAGGGAAGGTCTGGAGTCAAGTGGATAAGAGATGGGAATTGACATTGCATTTAAATTCCTGGAGGTTGCGAAGGTAGAGAGAAAGGAAAAGAAGATACACGGGTGTAATGTAGAAAGGAAGAGGGAAGGTCTGGAGTCAAGTGGATAAGAGATGGGAATTGACATTGCATTTAAATTCCTGGAGGTTGCGAAGGTAGAGAGAAAGGAAAGGAAGATACACAGGATAATGTAGAAAGGACGAGGGAAGGACTGGAGTCAAGTGGATGAGAGATGGGAATTGACACTGCAATTATATTCCTGGAGGTTGTAGCCATCAGGAAAGCAAGCATACGGAAGGGAGTTCCACAGACGTGAAGTGCGGGAAATAAAGCTGATGGAGTAGAATTTTCGGCTGCATTTGATTGATCTAACTTTAAAAGGGTGGGGCCTTGTTGTCAGTCTGGTTACACGTGTAAATTCGTGTGGCGGGGACACCAGTGACCTAAGTTCATCGGAGCAGGAGCCATGAAAGTATTTGTAGAAGAGACAGAGGGAAGCCACATCCCGCTAGTCAAAAAGTGGCTGAAGTATTCTTCAGTAGAGCAGGGAATACTGGACAATCTCATCAAATATGATAGAAAAACTTGAAACAACTAAAATGTGGTTCTACAGAAGGATGCTGCGGCTATCATGGATCGAACATGTGAGCAATGATGGAAATGAAAAGAAAATTAATACTTAGCAACAGGAAAAGACAGCTGAAGTTCCTGGTACATATAGTGAGGAGACAGGAGTTAGAGAGTTTAAGTTTCAGTTTTGTTTAACGGCATAACAACATCTGTTGGTTATTTAATGCCAAAAAGGTGGCGTTTTAAGGTATTCTTTTTAATATTCGGTTATAATGAGAAGGTTGATTTAGTCAGATTTTGATAAAAGATTTACTTTATTTTAGAAAACTGAAGATGTCTTTTAGTTTTGTATTTAAAATGTATTGTTGGTAACAAGATTTTTTTCCTTTAAAAATGTATTATAGTAATAATTTTTTTCCATTAAAAATGTGGTATGGTAATAATTTTTTTCCTTCAATAATGTATTGTTGGTAATATTTTTCCTTCAAAAATGTATATATTTCTATAAAAGTGTATTTTTATACTTTCATTGTGTTTTGACCCCAGTTTGGGGGTTAACTATTTGCCCATGTTTGGGACCCTAACAGGTGCTCCACTACGGGTCAGGGTAGACCTGGGAACAACAGCAATTGAAAGGTGGTTCCATGCTCCACAACCTTCCAATCAGAGACCTTGCTGTCGGATGCAGTTTACTGTCATACCCAGGACCAGGAGGGATTAGAGAATTTGATACTCACAGGTCGGAAAGAGACAGGGGAAAGCAGTGTGTTGCATACTTGACGCATATGAGCAAGTGGGTGGCAGAGCGGGGTTTGGGTGGGTTAAGAGGAGAAAGCGTACTAGAAGCCACCAGGGATAGGGAGACGTGGAAGGCCATGGTCGCCTACGTCCTGAAAAGACAAGGCACAGAGTAGAGGAATATATATTCCAAATGTTTATAAGAAATTATGTACATATAAAATGAGGGATCAATTTTATATTATAATCAGTATTTCAAATGTTCCCTCATTTTGTGGCAATGCTAGTTTCTATGCATTGATGTTCTAGATTTATGGGCTTGAGCTAGTGGATGACAGAACGGGGTTTGGGTGGTGTAACAGGAGAAAGCGTGCTAAGAGCCACCAGGGATAGGGAGACTTGGAAGGCCATGATCGCCTACGTCCTGAAAGGACAAGGCACAGAGAAGAAGAATACATATTCCAACTGTTTATAAGAAATTATGTGGATATAAAATGGGGGATCAATTCTATATTATAATCAATATACAAAATGATCCCTCATTTTGTAGCCATGCTAGTTTCTATAAATTTATATTCTAGATTTATGGGCTTGAGCTAGTGGATGGCAGAGCGGGGTTTGTGTGGTGTCACAGGATGTGCGTTGTGGTGCAGTGGATATCGACTCGGAACGAGGAAACAGGGAGCTGATTTCGAATTCCAGCTGTATTCTTTGCATTCACTTACGCGCAAATACCCTTGGGAAAGGTATTAATCCGTCTCTTCCCTCCAGTTATGGGTTAAATAACAGGACAGATTGGGTTCTATAGCCTTGGCTGGCAACCAGTCTACTGCAGAAAGCAATGGCAATCTACTGCGGTATAATCTTCCGCCCAGTGAGTCATGTCTCTTTCGAGACATGATCGCCCAAAGCGTGTATCACGTATGGCACTTAACTGACTGAACAGGAGAAAGCGTGCTAAGAGCCACCACAGATAGGGAGACGTGGAAGGCCATGATCGCCTACGTCCTGAAGGGAAACGACACACAAAAGAAGTCGGGTTGTAAGAGATGACGGAAAGTGTGAGAGAAAAAGTTTCAGGTTCATAAAAATAGCGAAAGTCTTTCAGAAATTAATAAAAATATTAAGGGATAAGAAAATATTGTTAGGAAAAACTGAACTGCTGTGTCATGGACATTGCGATATTATTACGACGCTATTCTGCCGGTATTTCCATTTCAAATGTTCAGATGAGTCCTATTTTTTTAATTCTACTCTGACAGCCCTTTACAGCTAAGACAAATCATGCCACTTTCATGAAGTCGAATCACCCACATTTTCCCCCATGTTTCAAGTGTAAGAAAAAAGCTCTACATCGACAATTTTTTCCGGATAACTGCTTGTTTATGGAACAAATTATTTTCCTGAACAGTAAAGTCTTACTCTTCAAGCTAAGGGTCAATTGTTATCCAGCCTCCTTATCCTCATCACTTTCTACCACTTTCTTTTTCATTCGTACAAATTCAGTCATCATAACAATTTTAACAGTAACTTTCTACCTGAAACAGTCAGTTAATTGCCATACCTGATACACACTTTGGGCGATCATGTCTCGAAAGAGACATGACTGACTGGGCCAAAATTTATCCCTCAGTAGGTTGCCATTACTTTCTGTGGTAGACTGGTTGCCAGCCAAGGCTATAGAACCCAATTTGCTCAATTATTTGACTCATAGTTAGAGGGGGAATAGATGTGTTATATTATTAAGTAGTAATTAGTGGGGGATCAGTTTATTACTTCATAACAATATAAAATTGATCCCCCACTTTATCCACAGAAGAAGCTTTAATCATGCTTCCAACTATTATATTCAGTCAGTCAGTCAATCAGTTAAGTGCCATACGTGATACACGCTTTGGGCGATCATGTCTCGAAAGAGACATAACTGACTGATTATCCCGCAGTAGTTTGCCATTGCTTTCTGCGGTAGACTGGTTGCCAGCCAAGGCTATAGAACACAATCAGTCTTATTATTTGACTTATAGCTAGTGGGGGAAAGATGCATTATATAATTAAGTAGTAATTACTTAGGGATAAGTTTGTTACTTCAAACTTATCTACTTTCTACTTTAACGGCTCTTTTCTCGTAAATATTGACGCAACACAATCTTACTACCACTTGCAGTAGTTTATCTTTTTTGTCATATTTTTTATACCTTAAACGGTCCTTAAAAAATTAAGACAAAAAATAAACTACTGCAAATGTTGGTAAGATTGTGTTGCGTCAATATTTACAAGAACACGTAAGATAAAAATAAACTTGGAAGTTTAAGCGACAGCAGTTATTGCTGTGGAAATATAGTTTGCTTTTGGTGAAAATTAACATTTCAAATTGCTTTTAATTAAGCTTAGCTTATTCCTGAATAAGTCTGAATGAAAAAAAAAATGGTTAAGAAGGATTTTTTGCATCAGTTTACTTGGAATTCTAACCCTAACCCGTGGGGAATGTAATGTCGTTAGTCATCCAGTTGCTTTCCCCCCTTTACAAATCTTTCGAAATGAAAATCTCAATTATGCACGCAAGCAGAATACTTCGTTTCCAATTTAAAAAAAAAAAGAAAAGAAAAAACTTGTTTACCCTGTGGCTCATCTCATATAGAATGGATATTCGAAGTTTTGATTGGTTATAAATTAATGAATTACTTGGGAAGAACTCTTTTAGACGTAATTAATATTAAGATTTCTTCTCGTTTCGTATCAATTTACCATTCACGTCGATGTGTCAATGTACTAAAATGTTGAGCCATAATTACTGAATTAGTGACATTTTCTTCTTGAAGTTATTATTAAAATATATAACGGAATCATTCACTTAAAAGCAGTTTATATAGGAAAAGAAATGTCGACAGTTTATTTTATTTTTTTAAATGTAAACATTTTTTCCAAATCATCTTCGTTTTCGTATTGAAACATTCAATAAAGAAAATTATAATAGAATTAGAAAAACATCCGTGTGTCAGCACTAAATTCAATTGTAGATCTGGTGTGAACAGTCCAGTAACAAAAATAGAGTCAGAACATTCTTGCAACAGCGAAAAAGCACTTTCTCTTTCAAGGCTCAAAAATCATACTTTCTCAAAGCTCAAAAAAATATTTCGCCCCATTAATCAATAAGCAACGGTTTTTATTTTATTCCGAGCAGTGGAATCGGTGAAACGAGTTCAAATTCCAACCTGTCTGAAAAGGGGAACTTTGAATTCCAAATAGTGGGGGAGGCAAAAGGAAACTCCTCCATTATCTATCTCCAAGAATGGCAATTCACAGATAAATTAAAATACGTAGTCATGATCGCCCCATGCCCTTAGAATTAATTCACGACTATTCGAGCCTAAATCGGTACTGCATTACCAGTAAAAAAAAAAAAACTTGAGTTAATTAATGGCTAAAGTGGGTCGTGTCGTCACAAATGAGAATAAAATATTTATATCAATCGGTCAGTTATGTGCCATACGTGATACACACTTTAGGCGATCATGTCTCGAAAGAGACATAACTGACTGGGCAGAAGATTATCCCGCAGTAGATAGCTATTACTTTCTGCGGTAGACTGTTTGCCAGTCAAGGCTATAGAACCCAATCTGTCCTGTTATTTGACTCATAGCTAGAGGTGAAGAGATGCATTATATTATTAAGTAGTAAATAGTTGGGGATCAGTTTATTACTTCATAACAATATAAAACTAATCCCCCACTTTATGCCCAGTAGAAGCCTTAATCATGTTTTCAACTATTATATTCAGTCAGTCAGATAAGTGCCACACGTGATACACACTTTAGGCGATCATGTCTCGAAAGAGCTGGAGCCTCGGGTCTTTGCCAAAACAAGTGAAAGCAAGGAGCTTTGACGCTTCCTTTTACTTCAAGTTGATTAACGTAATCATTATTCTGGTAATTTGATCTTCTTGAAACTCAAGCTTTGTCAATTAAGTGCCATAGGTGATACACGGTTTGGGCGATCATGTCACGAAAGAGACGTGACTGACAGCGCAGAAGATTATCCTGCAGTAAGTTGCCATTGCTTTCTGCGGTAGACTGGTTTCCAACCAAGGCTATAGAACCAAATATGTCCTATTATTTAACTCATAGCTAGAGGGTGAAGAGATGCATTATATTATTAATTAGTAATTAGTTGGGGATCAGTTTATTACTTCATAACAATATAAAACTGATCTCCCACTTTATGCCCAGTAGAAGCTTTAATCATGTTTTCAACTATAATAGTCAGTCAGTCAGTCAGTCAGTCAGTCAGTCAAGAGCAATACGTGATACTCGCTTTGGGCGATCATGTCTCGAAAGAGACGTGACTGACTGGGCAGAAGATTATCCCGCAGTAGGTTACCATTGCTTTCTGCGGTAGACTGGTTGCCAACCAAGGCTATAGAACACAATCAGTCTTATTATTTGACTCATAGCTAGTGGGAGGAAAATACATTATATAATTAAGTAGTAATTACTTAGGGATAAGTTTGTTACTTCAAAACAATATAAAACTGATCCCCCACTTTATGCCCAGTAGTAGCCTTAATCATGATTCCAGCTATTATATTTAGTCAGTCAGTGAAGTGCCTTACGTGATACACGCTTTGGGCGATCATGTCTCGAAAGAGACGTGACTGACTAGGCAGAAGATTATCCCGCAGTAGGCTGCTATTACTTTCTGCGGTAGACTGGTTGCCGACCAAGGCTATAGAACCTAATCTGTTCTGTTATTTAACCCAGACTTGGAAAAGGAAAGACTTGAAGCAACCGAAATGTGGTTCTACAGAAGCATACTGGATATAAAGTGGGGAATCAATTCCATATTACAATCGATATATAAACTGACCTCTCACTTTGTGGTCAAAACAATTTTATAAATTTATAAATTTATATTCCTGACATCCAAAAGTACAAGGATCCATTTCAGAAGCTAAGTAGAATATTAAGACACAGGAAAATTTCGCTAGAAACAGAGGAGTACTGGATTGCTATGTGATGTCTGTTCTTCAATATGGCAGGGGATGCTGGACAATCTCATCAAAGATGAAGGGAAGACTTGAAACAACCGAAATGTGGTTCTACAGAAGCATACTGGATATAAAGTGGGGAGTCAATTCCATATTACAATCAATATATAAACTGACCCCCCACTTGTGGTCAAAGCAGTTTCTATACATTTATATTCCACAAGCACAAAGATGCATTTCAGAAGCTGAGTAGAGTATTAAGAGACAGGAAAATTTTGCGATGTGATGTCTGTTCTTCAATATGGGAACGAATCGAGGCAATCTCATCAAAGATGTGTTATCCCCCGTGGGGATTTTCATATCGAAATGGTCATCCAACATCCTTGAATTAATCCTATTTTAATTTATATATATATATATATATATATATATATATATATATATATATATAAAATGACTTTAATCCAAAAGGAAAAGCAGGAAGATAAATCCCAAAGCCCAATCCTAATTAATATTAATATTTTAATATTAAAAAATGATACAAGTGGAGAGCTCAATGTAATTAAAATTACAGAGCCAGATAAAAGAAATTTCGATGTTCAAAACTGTTGAATGATCATAGACATTGATTGCTAACTTGTTTTTTTATTTATTTTTTTTTTTTGTGACGTAAATTTTTTAACTTCCGCCGGTAAATTTTTAACCTTCAGATTTTTTAATTTTTTAATTTCTTTTTTATTTCATTTTGAAATGTGGTAGTTGCCGATGAGATGTGAAATCTCTCTTAGGGATTTCATGTTGAAATGATCATTCAACAGTTTTGAACATAGAAATTTATTTTATTTTATTATATATATATATTTTTTATTCAAATACTTTAATCCAAGCGGAAAAAGCAGGAAGGTAAATTCCAAAAACCCGATCCTAATTAATATTAATTTTTTTTTAATATTAAAAAATGATACAGGAAGAGATCCCCATGTCATAAAATATTACAGAGCAAATATAAATTAAATAGGATTTATTCAAAGATGTTGTATGTACATTTCGACATGAAATCCCCACAGGGGATAACGCATCACCTCAGCAACGAAAAAAAAAATCCTTTCTGAAACTGGAGAAAAAAATCAGTCTATTTTCCTTTTTAACTCATAAATAGATTTGCAAAAAAAAGTTTGAAAAGAAAGAAAAAGAAAAAGAAAAAGAAAAAGATAAAATAAAATAAAATAAAATAAACAAGAAAAGAAAAAATGGCATTGTCTGGGTTCGCAAAAAAAGGAAAGAGAATTGTAACGTAAATAGAACAGACGGCGTGTTGAATTGATATTAGGTTAAGCAAAACGGAAAAAAGGTGGGAGGTAAGAGAGATAAAAGAAGGGAGGGAAAAAAGAAAAGAAAGAAAAAAAATTTATATATTACAGACGCTCGACATATTCAAAAACCTAATTTCCCAAAAACGTTGAAGTATTAGAAAAATGCCTTTTACATAAAAAGGTATATTTATTTTTAAAGGGAAAAAAGATATAGGATTTAAAATAATTTAAAAAAAAAAAAAAGGTCATTTAATTTAAACTAAATAATGATACCGCTAGGTATAAATGAACAAAAAAAAATTTTCATTTACAATTATACATACATATAAGGTACACGCATACATACACACATTTCTTCAATTATAAATACATATATACATACATATACACACACACATACATTCAATTACATACACACACACATATATACGTATATAGACATACGTAATCATTCACATACAAGCCCGTTTCGCTGCATCACAGCCCATCAGACACATCCACTTGCTTCTGTCCGAGATCGAAACTTGACCGATTTAGTGTAAGTCGGAGTCGCATCCCCCAAAGCCATTGGCGCACGGAATCACAGAAGGGAAATTTTAACGTGCTGTATATAAGCAGTGTATACACACATCAGTCACCGAAAGAAGTCAATTCATTCCTGAAGAGTCACGCATATATCGCAGAAATGGATACTATATTTAAAATGTTCTTCTCTAGAGAGTTCAATCGTAATGAGAGCATTTATATTAAGGATCTTGATAAGAATGGCGAGGCTCGAGTTGATGCTCTGGATATCCCGAAAGCATTTGAGAAGGCGTGCTGGCCTTCTGTGCAAACTCTAGGAAAAATGGTATTGTTTTTAAACTTCGATATATAATGATTCATAACAGAATAAAATTACATTGTCTGACGAGGTGCTAAGATAGTACTCTTGTGTTGCAGTAAACTATGTTTTTAGTATAAACCTATAATTAAAATGTTACCATATATATATATATATATATATATATATATATATATATATAACATAGCACACTTGGTATAGAATCCAGGTAAATTCCGATAGAGACGAACTCAAGAGAACTCAATGTTAAATTCATTTATTTAATTTAACAGAGTAATATAATTTATAAAAGATTTTAAATTATTACAGTGGGTAATACATATTTCACCACGTCCTGATGTTATTATCGCAGCTTGTCAGACCCAAATGGTACAACAGTTTGTATATATATATATATATATATATATATATATATATATAACATAATACACTTGGTATACAATCCAAGTAAATTCCGATAGAGATGGACTCAAGAGAACTCAATGTTAAATTCATTTATTTAATTTAACAGAGTAATATAATTTATAAAATATTTTAGATTATTACAGTGGGTAATACATATTTCACTGCGTCCTGATGTTATTATCACGGCTCGTCTGAGCATCAGGACGCGGTGAATTATGTATTACCCATTGTAATAATGTAAAATCTTTTATAAATTATATATATATATATATATATATATATATATATATATATATATATAGTCTAGCCATCAGGATACTTGAAATATATGCGACATAGGCAGTTGGCAATTATCTTGACTGGATCTTGTGACTGGATCAAGGCTATCTCATGCTGAGAGACCCACATAGTGTTGTTCAATCTAGGAATAGCTTTTAACAGTCGCGTTAGCCTCATCGGGCTTCTGAATGTTGTGGGAGATGAAATCTACAGCGGCCGGTTTGGTAGCTTTCCCTGTGCTGTGAGAGAGGGTAGCTATCACACACACACACACACACACACACACACACACACACACACGAGCATCATACAAACAAATCCTGCTGTTGTTAAGTAATTATTCACTGGGTGTTCCGCACTTACGCCATTAAATCCTACTTCGATTGGAATTATCAAATATAAGTATAAACGTTTTAATCTTTACAATAGGCACCCCACCGCTATGTGATTGCAATGTTGAAAGTGTTTAGAGTTGGCATAGTCATGTTATTATCTGACATCGTTGATTAGTTGTTAGTTTGGCTTGATAAAGAGGCAAGTCAAGAAGATCTCCATTGTTTTATATCCGAAAGGAGAACAAAGATGGATTTGAGCCAAAACTCCGCATGATAAATAAGAAACACACAAACATCACATTCATTCATGAACGATCGTCAAACACAAAATATTTGAAACCAGAATATATATATATATATATATATATATATATATATATATATATATATATATATATATCGAATTTCTGTCTGAAACTATTTGTGTTTATGAGATCTCCTCGCTAGTTTAGTATTGTGCAAAAATTCAGAGTCCAGGCGCCATAGTAAAGAGCTTATCCGAACAATTACCGTGAATATATTTATGGAAAAGACACAAGGAGGCAACGTTACGGCGATTGGAAAGAGATTAGTGATTTAGTCACACACACACACACACACACACACACACACACACACACACACACACACAACTAGCAGCAAAATATTTGCAAAGATTATTATATATATACAACTAAATATACAACAGTCTTTTTTTTATAATAGGGAGGATATATATATATATATATATATTCATCTGCAGAAAGATCTGGATATCACACACACGCACACACACACACACACACACACACACACACACACACACACACACACACACACACATATATATATATATATAAATGGCGGCAAAATATTTGCCACCATTTATTTATAATAAACAAGATTTTTATATATATACAAATAAATACACAACACTCTTTTTTTAATATATATATATATATATATATCCAGATGACTATATATATATATATATATATATATATATATATATATATATATATATATATATAAACATGTTACGGAAATTAACGAATTTTACCGAAACTTGGTTATAAACAACCGACAATTTGAAATGAGTTGTTTGAACATTTTTTTATATCGATACTTGTATTTAAGTAGATATTCTGTTTTTAATTAAACAGTATTTTTATATTTACATCTACCGGCCTGATTATTTACGATAAATTTTTATTACGAAAATGTGTGCCATTCGGCAGGATTCGAACATGCGACCCCTATCCACATAGACTTTGCCAGATCAAATGGTAGCTTCCCCTATGTGAATAGGGGTCGCATGTTCGAATCCTGCCGAATGGCACACATTTTCGTAATAAAAATGAATCGTAAATGATCAGGCCGGTAGATGTAAATATATGATACTGTTTAATTAAAAACAGAATATCTACTTAAATACGAGTATCAATATAAATTAATGTTCAAACAATTCATTTCAATATATATATATATATATATATATATATAGTCATCCGCTGACAGATCTGTTTCGCTTTATCACAGGTCATCAGTACGCTTAAACATCCGGTTGCTTCTAGCTAGTATTGAAACCCGACCGAATTGACATCAGTCGGCGATTCTACCTCTCAGCTATGAGGGCTCGGTAGAAGACGTAGTACAAACTAATGGGTTGGCAGCGCACTGTTTGTTATGATTTACTTTATTAAGAGTCGTCTATACTTAGTAGAACATTATATATGTTAATATTTTTATTATAAGTTTATTATAAATACATAGTTCACTTCAACACAAGAGCCATTGTATTTCAATGCTATCTTAAAAGCACCGCGTCATACATTGGAATATTTTTTTGTTAGTAATCATTATATATAGAAGCTTAAAAACGGAAGGTTTGTCTCATTGAACCAATGTTATGTCAGGTTATGATGAATAGGACATCTTTGATTGTAAGGGTAAAGTGGGGTAGAGACTGAAAATGACTTAAGACCCAGACATTTTCCATGCCAGTGATGAAATAAATTGAATGATACATATGTAGCATTTAGCAAATCTGAAAAGTTATCGCGTGTCCTAGTGAAACAGTTACAGGATTTTCTTTCAGTTATTTTTCACTTAAAGTAGTAAACAAGTGACAAATCTGGGAAAGTTTTTTTTAATACACTGCACGTCAATCGTATGTAGTTGACTTAGTGTGTGATTTATCCGTTAAGCCGAAACAAATTAATTATCAGAAGATGGGAGAATCAATCAATATATGTTAGGGGAGAAATTATAGATGTTTAGATATATGATATTCGGAAAAATTAACTATACTTTAGGGTATATTTTAGACGACGATGAAAAATTAAAGTTGCTTCATTACGTTTATTGAGCAAGTTTAGTTTTGTCTCTTATATATATATATATATATAGTGGCACGCATAGGTATTGGATACATGTTATTTGCTGTTATAACTCTAGTTTATGTTCGCCATTTTGCCTGATATTTGGTAAGTAATATCTCGTAAAGTTGTTTTAGTTGTATGCGGAAGGAAAATTAAAAATTCATGGTTGAATCCATTTTTTTATCAAAGTTCAAAATTACCCTATGCAAAAATATTGGATACATGACACTTTTTTCAAATTTCCAATCGAAACTTTGTATTTTAAAAGACTTTAAATATTCAAATTTTCAATAGGACTGGAATGTTATCTCTGACCAATCAGAGAAGCACACAATTGTTTACAAGATAGTGCTACTAATCATCTGACTCTTTGATGTGCATTCTGCAATTCAAGGATTCAAAATGGCAAAAACTAAAGAATTATCCAGAGATAGACGAGATAGAATCATTGAACGTCACAAAAGAGGACAAAGTTAGCGAAAAATTAGCAAAGAAATAAATCTAGCACTAAGTACAGGAGGAAATATCATCAGAAAATATAAGAAGTATGGCGACGGTACTGCAAACTTCCCAAGAAATTGAAGACCAAGAAAAATAAATGAGAGAACTTCAATGTGAATCATAACTTTACATCCAACATAAAAATTCCAGCGTCAACAAAAATAGTTTTCAATTCCACCTTCTCCCCCGCCACACGGGCATCGTGTGAGCATCTGTCTATTAAAAAACTTTCAAAACTCCATTTCCACTGTTAAATAATGTAAGGTTGATGGTAGGAGAAAATTGTTTGATATATAGTGCCTCTCTTATAGAGAGGTGCCTTTGATTCAAATAGTATTTTTGTATTTTCAACCAAAATTTTTCTTGAGGGCTCTTGTAAGTTATGGGTTAATAATTTTTTTTTTATTGCACTATTATTATTATTATTATTATTATTATTATTAAATAGGTGTCATGTAAAGCGTCTACTCAGGGAAGTGGTAGTATGGCCATTATAGGGAATTGATTTATGACAAGAAACAATGTCTTGTACAAGAAATTGAAATTCATACCCTTTATTAACCATCGCTAGTTTAGATCTGATAGGGTTGTTATTATTATTAGAAACAAGGTTTTCTGTCTTCCATTTTCTATAATATATGATAAATATTAAATGTCTTTGAGGAATTACGGTAGAAATAAGGTGTTAAATTTTTGTATAGAAAATTCGCTTTGTTTATAATTAATATGCATTTGGCTGCAATAAAATGTGTTGATACTTTCTTGTATATTATTTTTAATGTCATGTGTTTTTTTTTATAAGAATAATTTTATTTCTTTATCAATGATGTAGTTGGGCAAATTATCGTTGGCTAGTGTTTGTTTGATGTGTTTTAGTTCGCTCGAAAATATTCTTTGGGAGAAGGAATTCTAATGTGCTCTATTTAAGAAGTTCGTTATTATTGCTATTTTATGTTTCTGGCTATTGGCTATTATAATTAAGACAAGACTGGTGTTTCATTATATAGATAAGTGATAAATTCGTTGTATTTTAGCCCCATATTGATGTCAAGGAGGGGAATCCATTTGTCTCTATCTCGATATGTAAAGTCAGAAACTTATTCGCCTGAAGAAGAGTCAATTTTGTACTCGAAACACGTGTAGGGACACAAATACCAATACAGACACTTAATGTATTATACAAAAGATAAATAATAATAATCATCATAATAATAAATCTACACGTTAAATAAACGTTCACAGCTTCTTACACTTATTTCACACACACACACACACACACACACACACACACACACATATATATATATATACACACACGACATCGTAGCACAAAAAGTCTTCCTGTGTTTGATTTTATCCGATTCAATTGAAAAATATAACAACGTCTAGAAATCTAGCACTTCAAACACTTCTGATTTTTTCACCATATTTTTTCACACTGATAATGACTTTGTCGAAAGCTCCTACATCCTTCATTTCCAATATTTGGCGCATCGGCTACAATCAGGTTTGCAAAAAATTACTCACCATTTAAGAAAGAAGATTGACAAATTTAATATGCAATGTCTACACTTTTCAATACAACATGCTTATAAGCACTGCTACCTAATTACAAGTTATATATATATATATATATATATTCTTTTCTATTGATTATTTTAAATTTTCTTTTTATAATCTGGTACACCCGAAACACATACATGCATGCTAGTGCGCGCGTCTACGCATGTATTTCAATCATTACCTGAAAATTAAGTTGCGCAAAAACAAAGTGTCGTGCAACCGGTGAGGAAAAATGAAAATGTATTTTTAACATACAATTTATAGCTCTTTTATTTTGCATTTATTTTATTAACACCAGCACAAAATTCGTAAAATTATACATACATACATACATACGTATATATATATATATATATATATATATTTTAATTCAGATACTTCAATCCAAGGGAAAAAAGCAGGAAGGTAAATTCTAAAAAACCCGATCCTACGAACCCAGACGATGTCAATTTTTTTTCTTTTCTTATTTATTTGATTTTATTCTATCTTTTTCTTTTTCTTTTTCGTTTTCTTTTTCTTTTTCTTTCCCTTTATTTTTATTTTTATTTTATTTTATTTTATTATTTAATTTTTAATTTCTTTGCAATCTATTTAAAAAGGAAAAGTAGACTAATTTTTCTTCAGTTTCTGAAAGGTTTTTTCTGTTGCTGAGGTGATGTGTCGTCCCCCGTGGGGATCTTCATATCGAAATGGCCATTCAACATCTTTGAATTAATCCTTTTTTAATATATATATATATATATATATATATATATATACGTTCTAACACCCTGATTGAGCGCTCTGGATGAATGATAGACTTAAAAAAAGCTAGTTACTTTAGTATGCATCGCTCATTCAGTAATGAATTAGAACACTCAAACTAGTGGCGTATGATAATTCATACGCTAAAAGTCTGCCTCCTTCTGCCGAACGCCCATAGCTCAGAGGTAGAATCGCCGACTGACGCCAATTCGGTCGGGTTTCAATTCTGGGTAAAAAGTAATCGGATGTCTAACCGTACTGATGAGCTGTGATACAGCGAAACATATCTTTCTGCAGATGACTATATATATACATATATATATATAAACGCCATTATAATTATACTCGTCTCGAAAACCTTCCTCGAAAACTATCGAACAAAGGAAAAAATGGTTGTAAAAAAAGAAAGAGCCTAGGTCATTTTCATGTCAAAAGTGTTCGGACCGAAATCTGCACGAAGCCCAAAGAAAAAAACCGATACGAGTAACCATCTAACAGAAAGTACTCAATACAAAGGTAGAGCAAACTAAATAGCACCTAATGAGCCAGACGAACCTACCTAGGTTTCTCCTAAACGGATCGTCAGGGAAAACTTTCCCTGACCATCCGTTTAGATCCTATTATATATCCTATTACCATGATTATCGGTCACGCAAGTTAATCTTTTCTACTAATTCCAACAGAAAATTTCTTGACTCTAAGAGGCGAACATTTCTCATGTTACCATAACAACTGAATATCTCATTTGTAATGAACATTAGTAGGTTGCTAATTTATTACGATTTATTTCTTTAATTTTAGTCTTGGTTTTTTGTATATTTTTTACTTTTCATGATTTTAAAAGCGAAATCCTTTCTTACATTTGATAACAGTTTACGATATCCATAAAAATCCCAAATTTCACTTGCAGAGAAAAATAAAAAAATAATAGAATTGAAAAGATTCGGTAAATTTTCATAGTTTTTGACGGTGCGACAGAAGTTGGTGCGACAGTAAAAGCAAAGAAAAAACATAACCAAAACAAAAGGAAAAAAAAAACAGTGAAATAAAACGAAAAACTGTAAAGTTGTTTCTACTGGTTATTAATATTTTCTGTAATTAAGTATGAAACAAGGTCATTAATAAAGAGAGATCAGTCAGTTACGTACCTCACGTGATACACAAGTTGGCGATAATTTCTCTTTCGATTAACGACTAACGAAACAGACGATTTTCTCGCTATATGGTGCTGTTTCTTTCTGCAGTAGACTGGTTGCCAACCAAGGCTTTAGTCTGTCCTACTATTGAACCCATAGCTGTCGGAAAAAGTTGAATTCATGCCTTTTTCAATGTTATTTGCGTGCAAGTAACCTGACTGGAATTGAAATTCGGCGGTGTCCGATTTTCGGTCCTGAGCCTTTCTCCATAAAGAGAAGCAGCAATCGAAAATACAATCTTTTAATCGAAAGCTTACGGCAACGCCAGTGGGAAATACCCAACTACTTTAGCCATTCGGGAATCTTCAACTCTTTTCTTAATTGTGTATAGTGTAATAGACTAAAAAGCCAAAAGAGTCAAAATTCATTTGGAAGATTTAGTGGCTCCAAATAAAACAGAAATTTAAAAAACGATGACATTTGATTGTTACTTAAACTTATTTATGTTTTGTGCAAAGATAAACGGAGGATACAATAATAGGAAGATTGTGCTGCGTCAAATGCAAATAACTTTTCTTTGACTTTTACTATTTAATCCGAACTAATGCTTATCTAATACTAATCTGAATTTATCTTGGTACAAAGCAAAACAATGAAAATAAATGAGGAAGATTATGTTGCGCCAACTTTTCAAGTTGGAGTAGCTAACAGTAACTCTCTTCCAGCTTCTTGCTATTCTATAGACTATGATCTTCACGAATGTAAATGTGACGTCAATAGACATTTTTGTCTTTTTCAACCCGTTCTTTTATTGTCCTTTTTCGATAACATTTTCTTTTTTTCCCCCCTGTCACCCCGAGCAGCCCAGTGGCTTTATCAATTTGGGGTGAAATTAAACATTTCCTGCTTTAAGATTTTTGCTGTTGATTTTTCTTCTGATTTTATATTCCGAGTTGTATTGTTGACTCCCTGGACTTAAATGATATTTTGAAAGCAGAATAAAAAATGATGAGGAAAACTATTTAAATCAATAAGTGCAATCGTAATTAATACTTCGTTATTTGTCTCTGTCTTTAATAACATCTTAAATGGCAGCGCTGAATTTAATAAGCAACTTATAAGAATGCATATTTTTATTTGAAAGTCGATCTGAATAATTCGTGTTTGTAGTTTGGTATTGAAATGTTTACGCGATCGCCGAAGTCATTGTTGAGATTCTTCTTGTCTTTGCTTCAGATTATTTGACTTTTACTCCAGTTTAGTCCGTGAAAAAAGGGTGGGGGGTCGGTTTTGTGATGGAGAGTTCATCGAACCTGGTTTAATCAGTGATAGTAATCAATGGATATTACGTTCAATTAATTGATATCTTCATAGAAACGGGAATTTGGCATAGCATCCGTGAAAAAAGGTCGGAGTAGACTTTCATTTTGAGATATCAAGGGAAATCGATTTGGCCTCAATTTCAATTTTATTCATATATTTCGCAGTCAAACTACGATACGATAATTTTGGTTACATGGATGCGGACGAAACAATTGATGTGTTAAAGCCTAATAGAAAGAAGAACGGAGGGAAAAGAAGAAAACAGTGAAAAAAGAAAAAGAAAGAAAAGTAGGAAAGAAAAAATGATGTAAGGAAAAAGGAAAATGAAAAAAAAGAAAAAATGAAATAAAGAAAGAAAAAGAAGGAAAGAGAAGGTAAAAAGAAGACTGATAAAAATGAAAGTGGCAACAAAGAAGAAAAAGGAAGTAACAAAATATAAAGAAGGAAAATGAAAAAAGACGAGAGAAAAAGCCCAAAACAAAAAAGACAGAAAGAAAAAGGAAGAAGGAAAGAATAAAACGGAGAAAAAATAAAATGAAAATTGAGCAAAAAAAAGAAAGATAAAGAGAAAAGAAAGAAAACATGGAAAAACATTGACCCATCCTCTGAAACACATTCTTCCCTCTGTATCTAGCATCGGTCAGTTCAGTCGAACTGGAGTTGTTTGCACAGTTCCCGGTAGATCAGCTTCTCCACCCATTCATGATGGTTCTTTCTACGATTATTTGCTTCATTGCTTCGTTTTATTACCACACAATCGACATTTATTAGAATTTTATCTATCCTTGCTTTTATTGATTATTAAGGACTTGTTTCGAGTTGCTATTAAAAGCAACTCAGTTTCTCGATTAAGATGTCCTTTGCATAATCCACTGCAAGGGAGATTTATCTGCTGTGCCCTCAATTCATTTTCGGAAGTTTCCAGAAAATTGATTTCGTCTTTTTTATTTTTATTTTTATCATTATTATTGTTGTTGTTGTTGCTGTTAGTAGTAGTAGTAGTAGTAGGAGTAGTAGTAGTAGTAGTAGTAGTAGTAGCCTTAACTGTTAACTACGCTTTAACTTTTAGGAAACATATTAAAACAACAAGCATGTTAACCTGAGAAGAAGAGTGTGCGTGTGTGTGAGAGAGAAATGAATACAGAGGACTCTGAGGTGCTGTCCTAGAAATGAATGTTCTGCACCAAGTTGATTAAAAAGGGAGAAATGCGAATTTAAGAGACAACATCGCCGTAGTAGACGATATTGAAAACTTTATATCTTTGAACACACACACACACACACACACACACACACACACACACACACACATATATATATATATATATATATAGTAGATAGACTAAACTATCGCCCAGTTCACACTCCACCCTCGTCTATTGAACAGGTGAAGAGGCTCATCCCTTGTTCCCTGTTTAGGATGTGGTTTCCGGCTTTCTCTTTTCCAATCTTTTCACTCCTACGTAGCCCCCTGCGCTTCAGTGGCTTTACCGCCTTGCTCGGGGTGATATGATTAAAAAAAAAAAAGTCTAAAATGAGGAGAGAAAGGAAAAATATTTGCATTGAGAAGAAAAGCAGAGGAAGTGAGAGCGAGAAGTTTGGCAAAAAGAAAGAAATGAAGAACTTGATTAAATACAGAAAACTGATAGGAAGAAAAAAAAATAGTCGACAAAAGGAACGGTAAGGAAATGAAAGAATTATAAAAAAAAAAAAAATAGGGAAAGAAAAATGAAGGCGATAAAAGGAAGACAACGCAAAAGAGAATGAAGTTTTGTGGCATGAGAAGGAAAAAAGAAGGTTGTGAAACAAAGAAAAAAGGAAATAGAAAGTTCGAAGAAATAAAGAAAAAATAGCGATAAGAAAATAAAAATAAATAAAATAAAAATAAATAAAATAAAAATAAAAATAAATAAAATATAAATAAGTCAATAAAATAAAATAAAAATAAATAAAATAAAATAAATAAAATAAAAATAAAATAAAAATAAAAATAAATAAAATAAAAATAAACAAAATAAAAATAAAATAATTAAAATAAGAATAACAATAAATAAAATAAGATAAAATAAAATAAATAAAATAAATAAAATAAATAAAATAAAATAAATAAATAAAAGAAAAGAAAATAATAGATAGCAATAAGGAAATAAAAAGAAGGTCAGAAAAAATAAAAGAAGAGAAAGAAGATAAAGAAGAAAATGGCTGATATTTTGCATAAATAAAAACCTTCATTAATCAAAGTGGACAGTGAAAAAATAATCACACTATGAAAATAGAATCTAATGGAGAAAATTAGCTGTTGAATATCCACGAAAATCGGTTTATTAATTTGTGGTGTAAAAATATTTTCTTCCTTGACAAGTACACTTTTTCAAAATAGTGTTGCAAAGATTAATTTAATTTTTCACGATGCCACAAAATGAGAGCACTCGGTGAGAACCGAACTCCCTACACACGCGAGTAGGTTTATAAAGAAATAATTGTGAAGTACCGCACTTTGTTTAACACCTGTGTACTTGGATGTGAAGTTGATGTAATGGATAGTAGCCCTGGATGCGAAATCAGAGAGGCAAGTTCAAATCCTAGTCGGCTCTCTTTTTTCCACTTACGCCTAAGGAACATATGGATCTATCTATTCTCTCAGCTGTAGGTTAATAGTAGCACTTGTATCTGGAAATAGGATTTGTTATTTGAAAAATAAAGTTATTTGAAACTATAATACGTTTCAGTATTAAATAACCCACAAAGGGTTGATAAACCGGAAAAAGTAAACATTCAAGCCTGTCTGAGTCGCTATTGGTGAGTAATTTCAAACAATCTATTTTCTTGATTTTCAGTGAGCAGCAGAAAGATTTAGTGGCAAAACTTGTTATAAAAATTGATAAATGCAAAGTTCGCTGTTTAATTATGAAAAAAAAAAGGCCCTGTTTATTGCCAGAAAATCTGACCCATAATTGAAACCAGAAACAAACGGGGGCCCATCTAACCGCTCAAGATCAAAACCTGCCAAAAACTTCTGCTAGACACAGAATGTAATCAATAAGACAGGGTCAAAATGTCACTCTCGTAAAAATGCCAATGAAGCTATTGACTAAATGCTATCTGGATGCGATCCTCACTTCAAAAGGAATTCAAATATATAGACATAATGCATTAGGGAAGTACCTGTAATAGAAGATTTACGAATATTATAAGCTTCAGCATGCAGGAAAATGCTATGGATGCATTCACCCCTCACTGCAAAGAGGTGAAAATGCTACAGGGACCTGCGACTTTACCATATCTAAGATATAAACCGATAGACCAAATAGAATAATAAACACCAGTGCTATCTCAAAGATATGACCATTGCATCTGATAAAAATATCTCAGTAAAGAATTTGACTATCAAAATATAAGGATTTGGAAATAGACATTGCAAGAATGTGGGATTTAAACACAACCACTGTTCCAGTAATAATAGAAGATTTGGGAATGGTTCGAACGAAAACTCTAAGACACTCTAAGACACACTAAGACACACTAAGACACACTAAGAAAACACATCACTATGTGGGATGATGAAGGTTGATGAGAAGTGTTTATATAATCGGCAAAACTTTATAAGAAAAAACTTCGTTTTCCATTAGGTAAAGCGCTTGATAACGGATTGTATCAAATACCAAATGAAGAAAATTAGAAACACCACTACCACCACCACCACCACTACCACCACCACCACCACCACCACCACCACCAGCAAGAATAATCAAAATATTAACAATGAAGATGATAATGGTAGAAAATTGAAAACTAGACAGACTTGAAGTACAAAATCAAGAGTATATGAATTTACCGACAGGTAGAAATTGTGTTTATTGGAATCAGAATTAAAGGAACAGTGTCAGAGGATATTGGCCATTATTTGAAAGCATTAGATTTTCCAGTGTGTTTCTATACATTTCAGAAGGCATGTTTGTTTGGCACAACACGAACAATCAGAAAAACATTGGATACCTAAGACAGTAGGATGTAACATGATATCCAATAAGTGAAAAAACAGCTAACAACATCTAATAAGCTGTGGATAATAATAATAATAATAATAATAATAATAATAATAGTATGTGCACTTGGAATGATAAAAAATGGAACAAAACAACACACTGAAAGAATCCCTGGAAACCGCAGCTTAAGAGATATACAAAGAATTGTCTTATTAAGTACAGCCCACACACTAAGGACAACTTTGTTTATGTAACGCTAGGGATGATGGGGAAGATAGAAAAACATGAAATGGAGCCATAGCAACACGCCACGACTTGCCTTAGGTCTTCCCGCAGACTTGGTTGGTAGTGCGACCATAGCAGAAATCGAAATATGATGAAAAATGACATAATAATAATGATAAGAAGAATCACAGAAGAGGATGTTAAATGGGCACTAAAAAAGCACACAATTGGAAATTTCCAGGTATAGACAAAATTCCTAAATTTTGGCTATATTATTTAAATACAGCATATTAAAAACTAGCCAAAGAACTTCAAGAAATGGTTAACGATCCCACTAAAATTCCTGCATGGATGACCAAAGGAATTGCATTTCTTCTACCCAAGAATAGTGACACAAAGAACCCTAAAAACTACAGACCAATTACATGATTTCCGGCAACATACAAACTATTAACATCTATTTTAACAAGACAGACATATTTCTTCTTGGAAAGAAATGGCACACTACCGCTTGAACAAAAAGGATGCAAACGTGGCTGTTACGGATGTAAAGACCAAATGCTCATTAACAGAATGATACTGGAAAACTGCTACAATGCAAAGAAAAATCATATCGTAAGGCATTCGATAGTGTGCGACGTTCCTGGATTTTAAAGATTTTAAATATATACAAGATATCACCCGTCATCATCAATTTCATCAAACAATGTATGTCGATATGGAAAACAACCCTTTACCTCAATCATATAAATGGAACCTATAAGTCTGGTGAAATAAACATCAAAAGAGGTATATTTCAAGGTGATTCCTTGTCTCCATTACTATTCTGCATATCATGACTAGCGCTAACCAGTCATCTTATTAAGACAGAATGTGATTATAAAATAGGCCAAAAGAAAAAAAAACATCTATTTTACATGGATAACTTAAAGTTGTATGCTAAGAATGATAATGAGCTGGAAGGTCTTCTGTAAACTGTAAAATGCTTCAGCGAAGACATTGGGATGAAATTCAATTTGAATAAATGTGCTAAAGCTACAGTTTTACGTAGATCAGTACAAGTAACATTCTCAATTAGATTAGATCCTGTTTTAACAATAAAAGAATTAAAGTTAGAAGAAGCTTATAAATACCTTGGTGTAAATGAGGGTGAAAAACTTCACCATAAAACAATGAAAGAAATAGTGCGTAAAGAGTACTATAGAAGGATACGACTGATATTAAAAACTGAATTGGATTCTCAGAACAGAATTATGGCCATTAATAGCCTTGCAATCCCAGTTGTCCAATATAGTTTCAACATCTTAAACTGGACTCTAAACGACATCAGGCGAATGGATTCTAAAACAAGAAAGCTTCTTTCTAAGCATAAGATGCATCATCCAAAGCCTAATGTACCCGGTAAATAAGGTGGAAGAGGTCTTATTCAGCTAGAATCGTCATACAAGACAACAACTATTGGCTTACTAACATACATAGAAACAACAAAGAACTGGATGATACAATTAGTAAAGCAACATGAAGAAAGAAAGAAAAAATATCCAATAATAAAAGAAGGCAGTAAATACAAACAAGATTTACAGTTTGTAGATTCTGTAGAAAAGCAAAACAGAAGCTAAGAACCAACTATTGCGGCAAAAAATATGAAAATGAAAGCCAAAGATAAAGCTCTTGAACAGATGAAACAATGCTGGCAAGACAAACCTTTGCATGGCCAATATCCAGAACGTGCCAATAAATCCAATGTTGATAAAGTTAATACTCATCGATGGTTACGTGCATCAGGATTAAAGTCTGAGACTGAAGGCATTATTCTTACAGCGCAAGACCAAAGACTTTTCACTAGGAACTTTAAGGCAAATATTATACATAATAATATGGATTCAAAATGCAGGTTTTGTGATAAACACCAAGAAAGAAAAGACCATCTAATCTCTGGAGGTTCTGTATTTGCCCCAAATGAATATAAAAATCGTCACGATAGAGTGGAGCAATATTTACATTGGACAATGAGCAAACACTATGGAAAATCTGTAAACAAACACTGGTATGAACATCACCCAGCACCGGTTACAGAAATAGAAGATGTCACCATTCTATGGGATGTGTAATCCCATCTACAAAGATAGAATAATTGAAACAAATAGGTCGGACATTATTTTTAAAAACCAGAAGGAGAAAACTTGTCTATTAATTGATATGGCTTGTCCAGCGGATTGTAATATAGTAACCAAGAAATTCGAAAAAACTGTCAAAATATAAAGACCTGGAAATTGAAATTGAAAACAAGAGTTGTGCCAGTGATAGTAGGTGCACTTGGAATGATAAAAAATGGAACAAAACAACACATTGAAAGAATCCCTGGAAACCCCTGATTAAGAGATATACAAATAAGTGTCTTGTTAAGTACAGCCCACACACTCAGGAAAACTTTGTCTATGTAACGCTGGGGATGATAGGGGAGATAGAAAAAACATGAAATGGAGCCATAACAACACGCCACGACCTGCCTTAGGTCTTCCCGCAGACTTGGTTGGTTGTGTGACCATAGCAGAAATCGAAATCTGATGAAAAATGACCACATAATAATAACAGTCGTTAAACTCTGTTCCATTCTAAAAAGAGAATCAAATATATATATTCATGTATTTATATTTTATTTGCTATGATCATTTCCAAAATATGATATACTCTTTCCGAGGAAATTTGCTAGTTTTGACGTCGGCGCCGGCAATGGTGGTGGTGGTGGTGGCAGTCGGAATGTTATTTCAGAGTTCATGATTAATTACGCTTTGTTGTGAAGATGTAAATATTGGATCAAGATGGAATTCTCTGAAGGCAGATCTGATTTCTCTTGGACAGATATCTTTTCATGTTCTAGTCTCAAAAATGGAGAGGGAAAAAAAGAACATAACGAAGTCAAAATTCGAGATAGAATTCAGTCACCATCTCGGTTTATCAAAGATGATTCACATCTATCTATCTATCTATCTATCTATCTATCTATCTATCTATGTCAGTCTACTTCTATCTATCTATCTATCTATCTATCTATCTATCTATCTATCTATCTATGTCAGTCTAACTCATTCTATCTATCTAGCTATCTAAATTTATATATATATATATATATATATATATATATATATATATTATGTGCTTCTATCTATCTATCTATCTATCTATCTATCTATCTATCTATCGTCACAATTTTAGGTATTCTGATTAATTTTCTTTATTCAAAGTAGGTTTCCTTTGAATTTTTTAAAAACCTATTTACCATGTCAAGTCCAAAAAGGAAGAAGTAAAAGACTTTATATTCAGTTGTAATATTAGTTTTACTAACTACTAACAATTCGTTCATTCCTTGCAGTAATGGAGTTTGTGTTGTTTTGCTCCGCGGAGATCTTCGACTTGGAACAAGTCTCCGAATAAATGGATGAGACTTAAACAAGAATGATAAAGATGGTACTTGGTGTGTCTTGGAGAAAACAAACAAATGCCGAACTATATGCTGTGCTACCAAAAGTTACATCAAAACTGTGACAAAGAAAGATCCGCCCAGCAGGACTCTGTATCGAGCATGGCACAAAGTTGCAAGCAAATTAGGAATTTGGCTGCTAAGCGGAGGAAGAATAAGTATAAGGGATAAAAGAAAACTTATCTTCGTAGTTACTTTGCTAGATGACTCAAGAACGAAGACGACAGAAGAGCTATGATGGCAGACCATGTGGAATGGAAGAAGCGCGTGGGTGTTGTGAGGACCCCTGATAGACGACATGGTCGAGTTGGTTTAGTTTTACACACACACACACACACACACACACACACACACACACACACACACACACACACACACTAGATCTCTTCAAAAAAGTCCTTTTTCATCTAACTTATGCAAACTGATATTACTCCCATTTTCCAAGGTTTACATTAACTAAATATACCAGTTACTTTGACCTTGAACCTTAGCTATGTTTGCCACAAGAGCCATGTAATTTTATTGTTGCTGGGTTAAAAAAACACTGCAAAATTTGGGATATTATGTATTTGTTTTCATTGTAGCTTCCGGGAGGTTAATGTTATCGCATTAAAAGTGCTACCAAATAAAAGGTAATCAAATCTTGCATATGGTGTTAAGCACATGAACACTTGTCTGTAAATTTTAACTAACTTTAATGCACAAATATACATATTTTTGATGCTTGGGAAGGATGACATCATATGATACATAACTTTATCTGAAAAATACTACTCTTAATGCACTTATATTGCATATTACATTGAGGAATAGGTTTAAACTAATTCTGTTTTATATCTTCATTTCAGATTGTGAACTGCTGACATCATGACATCTGGAAGACAACTACGCAGTAGGAAGATGGTCAGCGATACAAGTGAACGTGATGAACCAACTAAGAAGAGAAAAAAGGTGGAAACTCCTGCCATAAGGTCGTCTAGGGATGTGTATCTTATTAAGCAACACCGCTCTAGCATTAGTAGCTCTCAAATTCCTACTAATCGCCAGGTGTTCCAGTATTTCCAGCTTTTGAGAAATGAAAATTCCAACAAGGACAATAGGTCTCTAGCCCATGATACAGTGGATGACGTTTTGCCATTCTGGAGTATGACAAGGGTTAAAACACTAACTAGACCAAATGGAGTCAACCACGTCATGATCCTCCATAAAAAGAACAGGAAAATTGTCAAAAAACAAGGGAAGAGACAACAAACCGGAGGAAGAGAAGCGAACAGACGAAGTTATTTGATACTGGATCAAAAGATGTTGTGGAGGAGATAAGAATCAACAGGCTGCTCACAAAGAAGGCCAAGGAAGAGGACGTCAGTTTCTATTTGGATCAATAGACCACTCGACTGGCACACATGTCAGGTCATGACAAGGTGTTTGAGAAGAGATCTAGAGAGAAAAGCTTCCAAGAAGAAAGAGAAGAAAGAATGTTATCATCAGTGACTGCTGCAGCAGCAGAATTTGGGGAACTTTCAACTGATGAAGACTCAGAGAACAGTCCAGGCACTAGTACTAGTGAGGGGTCAGAATACACTAAGCCAACACCAGGCTGTTCAACAAAACCAAGTATAATAACCTTACACTTTCCACGGTCACTTATGACCAGTGAAGAGATTTGTAGCACTACAAATCGGTTGTCACTCCCTGACAAGCAGACTACATCCATGGTGTCTGCAGTGTTGAAGGCAAAGCTATGCCTGATCCTCCTTGGTGAGGAACCTCCTCGAGGTATACACTCGACCAAAACAGGTGCCATTCACCCGGCCCGCTGGATGGCCAGGAACATTTACTGTAAGAAGATGCTCATGTTTTCCAAGGAACTCAAGTACAACAAGGACACTATCTTCAAGCTGGAGAAGATTAACAAGTTCCTGACCTTATTCTACACCAGCCACTGGGTGACCACTACATCTACTACTGATGTACCTCTCCACCTCTCCATGACCTCCAGCTTATGAAGGACAGGTTGCAATACGAGAATCATGATTATAAACTGGGGACCTCTGTTCTCAAGAAAATGAACAACCACCGCTTGTATCTGACCCAGGAACTGGTGACATTCACCTTGTTCAGATCACATGACAGCATGACCAAGTCTGCAAAGGAGAAGTACGCAGTCAAGCTGTCAGAAACAGAGAAACCGGATAGCTACAGGAAAGGCAAGCCAGTGTTTCCTGTCATCAACGCAGATACAGTTCTCACAGACCTGGATGGACCAGAGTCTCACTTGCTGTTTGATGCTCTTGGAGTGGAATGTGACTGGCTCACTACTCCTGCTGACACCTGGGAAGACAATGACAGCTACAGAAATGCACAAGTTTGTGAGGTCTGTGAAATTGACCAATTATGTGTCTGAGAGAGGTGTGAAACTGACGAGTGACTTCGCGACTCGGATCACAACTGACCCAGAGCATAGAAGCTGCTTACTACAAGTTGTGGAGTACTACATGAACAAATTTTAGAGTTTCAAGAAAGCCACATTCAACAAATGACAATACATGTATTAGTAATAACATTTGTGTCAGTGCAGTACTATCATACTAGCACGTTGATCTTTTTGCAGTTTCTCATTTCAAGACACAGACGTAATTGTACATGTGTATCCTCGTTGTCTTTACCTGTATTAAGTTTAATTTGCATATCATTGTGCTGTCATAAGTTGTCATCACATTGTGTAATCATCTTTACCAGTATCCAGAATGGTTATCATTCAGTTTGTCAAAAAAGCAAGAGCCATTCATTGTTTGTTGTCTGCATGACAAAGTTATAGTGTTCTACTCATAGTTGTACGAATTTTGACTGCTACTTAATATTAACATAATTATGTTTGTATGCTATAACAAAATCATCAGCTAAGAATAAACTTCAATAGCACAGCGCATATTTGTAGAGTAAAGATGTATGGACAATAGAGCAACATTTTTGAGATAAACTTATGTATCATATGATGTCATCCTTTCCAATTATAAAAAATACGTGTATTTGTGCATTAAAAATAGTTAAAATTTACAAACAAGTGTTTATGTGCTTGACAGCATATGCAAGAAAGTTTAATTATTTATCATTTGGCACCATTTTCAGTGAGATAGTATCAACCTCTGGAAAGCTACAATGAAAATAAGGACATAATATGCCGGATTTTGCAGCGTTTTTTAAAAGCATCAACAATAAAATTACATGGCTCTTGAGGCAAGCATAGCCAAGTTTCAAAATCAAAGTAACTGGTATATTTAGTTAATTTAGACCTTGGAGAGTGAGAATAATATCAGTTTGCATAAGTTACATGAAAGAGGACTTTTTTGAAGAGGTCGAGAGAGAGAGAGAGAGAGAGAGAGAGAGAGAGAGAGAGAGTGTGTGTGTGTGTGTGTATGCGATTAAAACTAAACCAACTCGACCATGTCGTCTATCAGGGGTCCTCACAACACCCACGCGCTTCTTCCATTCCACATGGTCTGCCATCATAGCTCTTCTGTCGTCTTCGTTCTTGAGTCATCGAGCAGAATAACTACGAAGATAAGTTTTCTTTTACTCCTTATTCTTATTTTTCCTTCGCTTAGCAGCCAAAGTTCTAATTTACTTGCAACTTTGTGTCATGCTCGATACAGAGTCCTGCTGGGCGGATCTTTCTTTGTCACAGTTTTGATGTTACTTTTCGTAGCACAGCATATAGTTCGGCATTTGTTTGATTTCTCCAGGACACACCAAGTACCATCTTTATCATTCTTGTTTAAGTCTCATCCATTTATTCGGAGACTTGTTCCAAGCCGAACGTCTTTGAAAAACATCAGCAAAAAAACTACATGGCTCTTGAGGCAGGTATAGCCAAGGTCCAATATTAAAGTAACTCGTATATTTAGTTAATTTAGACCTTGGAGAATGGGAGTAATATAAGTTTGCATAAGTTATATGAAAAAGGACTTTTTTGAAGAGGTTTACACGCACAAACTACAAATATCCAAATACGTGAGCACGAACAGTGTTTTCTTTAGTCATAGGGCATTCAGTTTTGAATAGATAAAAAGACTCAATGTCACCTGATAAACTTATGAGCAACATTTGTTGTCGCTGACGTGTTCGCTTTATTGAAATATTTCAAATATCTGCTTCACAAAAACAACAACAACAACAAAGAAAAAAGGGAGAATTGAAAAGACCTTACCATAGAAAAAAATGTAACTAGGAATTATGAAAAAAATATTGTTGAAGCGACTCGAAGTAAAATATAAAAGTACCATGCGTTGTTAATAAAGAAAGAGAAAACCACTGACCTGGATTCAATCGGTTTTTGGTGGAGGTGAGTGGGTCACAGAGGAGAGAGAAAAAAAATAAATGCAGAATAATAATAATTAATACATTTTTTATATTTACAGTAGATGTCACGTGATTATCGTTACAGACGCAAATCTCAAGCATCCGCCTCAAGAAGTAGTATTTTCATTCTTTACTCGAAACGCTCATTTATCCAATCTTTATATATATATATTACGGAAATCAACGAATTTTGGTTATAAGCAAGCGACAATTTGAAATGAATTGTTTGAACATTATTTTTTATCGATACTCGTATTTAAGTAGATATTCTGTTTTTAATGAAACAGTATGATACATTTATTTCTACGGGCCTGATTATTTACGATAAATTTTTATTACGAAAATGTGTACCATTCAGCAGGATTCGAACCTGCGACCCCTATCTATATAGGGGAAGCTACCATTTGATCTGGTAACATCTTAAACCTCTCGACCACGAATAGCCTCCAGTATAAACGAAGTTTTTATCAAGCCTATATAACAGGATTTTCGATCTATCGTAAACAAACCATATCTGCTCTAAAATGTATCGTAATGTCAACAAATATAAACATGTTACGGAAATCAACGAATTTTAACGAAACTTGGTTATAAGCAACCGACAATTTGAAATGAATTGTTTGAACATTATTTTTTTATCGATACTCGTATTTAAGTAGATATTCTGTTTTTAATGAAACAGTATTATATATTTATTTCTACCGGCCTGATTATTTACGATAAATTTTTATCGATAAAAAATAATGTTCAAACAATTCAACAATTCATTTCATATATATATATATATATATATATATGCGTATGAATATCAATAAATATACATATATAGACACGCAAGTACACAAAGATATAAATAATATTTTCTGGTGTTCATAAAAAAGTGCTCGATTTAATATGACAAAGTTATTAATAAACATACATATTGTCCTATGTCTACAGCACGCCTCGGAGTTTCATGCAGTAGTGCATAAAACTCTGAGTAGTGTTCTAGACCGAGGGTAATATTTATACTATTACATTAATTATAAAGATTCTGCCTAAATTAAAAATATCCGCGCTAACCCCTACCGGCTCTCCTAAGAAATCCATAAGGACATAGTCTCGTCACTAGATAATAAAAACTTACAACTGTCTAGAAATCAAAGAATCTCATTAATCAACCACGTAAAAAACACGCTCTCCAAAAATTCCAACTTTGAGAGACTTATTCCCCTATCACTAACCCCCCACCAACACCTCTAACAAAACTAAATAAATATAAGGAAAGAGGATTTCCATTACTTTACACACCGCCTGATGAGACATTGAAGTTTCAATGTCGAAACAATCGTACATTTGTAGCGGATATATATAGAATGATTATGTACATGTTCTAAAATATTATATATATATATATATATATATATATATATATATATATATATATATGTGTGTGTGTGTGTGTGTGTGTGTTTTGGGTGGAATAAACACCTAGAAATTTCGAGTAAATTTATTTAAATATGAGAAAGGAATACCAAAGGTAGTTCTTAAATCTCAAATTCTGAGTGGGATTGACTCGTGCAAAGTTTGAATTGTTTTCAGAGCAATTTTATCCATTCTCCAGCTAAAATAATCTCCAATGTTTTTTCTATGATGGTAATGTAGGATATTGAAATAAACCATAAAATTTTAATGATGTTGAGATCTGGCAACTGTGGTGGTCAGATCAGATGTGCTACTTCACTAGAATGTTTTGCGTACCATCCAGCTACAATTTTAGCAGCATTTATTTATCTTGAAAGATGGCATTCCCCTCCGGAAACAGTTCCTGAATCGTAGAATGAAGTTGATCGCATAAAATTTTTAAATAGTCCTCTTTGTTGATTTTAATAAACTTATTAAAATAACATCCGTAAAATTTAAACAATTTTAGGAAAAAATTACTCCTAATATTAAACAGACGAACATAAAAATTGACAAATTTTGACATTTTATTAAATTTTCCATATATATATATATATATATATATATATATATATATATATATATATAGTGAACAGTTATAGGCCAAATTTTGATTAAATTAGACAAGTAAACAGTTGTATTAAAAATGCTCAATACATGTTTGAAGGAAGATGATACGACTTGTAGAGCATTTAAATATTTAACTCGGGAAGATCGCGATTATGCTACCATGATTTTGATCTTTTCCATTTTATCAAGCAATTTGTTTTGCCAGGTTGATCTTATCTATCTATCTATCTATCTATCTATATATGAGTGTGTGTGTGCCTTTGTCATTATTGCTCTACAGTTTTCTTGATTTAACTCCTTACATATAATTCACGAAACAAATTATCAAACATCGCCCGATATACAGTCTTGCCCATAAATAAGAACACTCCTATCATATTTTTTAAAGAAAAGTGATTTTCGTCTCAATCAAATATAAAAGAATTTAATTCTTTCTCGTGGAACGTCAAACAAAAATAACGGATTATTACGTAATATTTAATTCTAAACTTTGCAGCACTGAAAATCTCTAACCAAATATGTTCGTCATTTACACCGTTTTGATTAACCGCTAAACATAGAATCAATGAACTAAAAATTAAAACAAGACAAAACAAATACAGACATTTTTTTTTTACAAAAAGGTGGCAAAAAACGTTGAAAGAAACGAGTGAAAATATTTGGAACTGTTAAATTACTTCGCCTCGAAAACACTCGAACTTTGCCATGAAAAATAAAACTTGTGAAAGAAAAAAATTAAAAAAACAACAAAAAAACAAAACAAAAAAAAACTGATGTCTCTCTGAGAAGTTAAAATGTAATACAAAATAGTATTTCACAAACATCCTTTTCCTCTAACTTGTAGTGACTGACAAGGTATTCTACAGAACATGATTGATTAGGGGTTATCGAAGCGTCTCGGATACGATAGAATTAATAAACCGACATGTTTCCTAAGATACACGATGTGTAATCCCCAACAAGTACTTGATTGACTTCTATATTTCTTTTTCACCCCTTGAAGACCATTAATGTTTAAAGAATATTTTAATTTTAAGGTTATTTACAAGAGACTCTAAGAGTTTGCTACAAGATTTCCTTGATATTTTTCACAGAAATTCAAAATTTTTTTAATCATCTAAGTGATTTGTAATCCTTCAGTATAAATCATTTGTTTTATCTTGTTATTATTCAGATAATCATTGTTGCCTTATTCATGTTTCGGCTTGTCGAATGCCTTGTGATTGATGATAGTTCATGAATAATACAATGGGAAATTGATGGCTGCTACGTTAAGTGACACTTGGTACAGAGCGCGAAACTTATTCGGCCATTTTTAAGCTTCACTTTTGACCTCATACAACAAAAAGAAACAATACCTTCGTTTATTTCTACCCCGTCTGTCGTTCTGATAAAGTCCCATTTTAAATAGTTTTTCTTTCCGACTTTCTGTTGCCGCTATATTTTATGAACGACACGCCGTCAAATAAAATTCCTTTTAATTTATTCCAATATTAGTTGGAAATAAATTGCGTCTAGAAAAATGTTTTGCTTACGAAATGAATTTGAATTTCTAATTTCATTAAAAGAGACATTTCCATTATTGCCTAGATTTTTCGGGTGGTTATCTTTGTCATCGTTGTTTTAATTTGAAATGGCCGATATATTTCTCAGCCTTTCTGCAATATCTGAAATTTTTAAGATGAAATATTTAAACCCTTTATTTAATTTTTCGAACTTTTGTTTTTGTTGTGGATTCTTGTTTAGAAAACCACACAATATAATAATTACACAAAACAGATATGAGAGGAAAAATGTAAGTATACTGAACAAAAGATATACAACCTGTACACGGTTAGTAGATTCAGGAATACTTGTTAGTAGGAGTCAAATATATACAAAGAAATAAGTCCGGGCAATAGTCTATGTTCTTGCTGACGTACGAACGACGGTTCAACTGCTCTGACAAGCACTACAATTCTAACAACAACAACAACAACAGCAACAACAACACCCTAACACCCTACAGACACCCTTGTTCTCTGTAGGCAGGAATGTAAGTACACCTTGGACTAGTCCATTGAGTTTTTAATTTTTATCGGATTGTTTTTTTCCTGATTATTGTCCACATATTTGTTAATAGGCCTACTACTTCTAACGATATAATGCTCGACCTTCACCAGGTGTATTTTGCACTAATCATATTAAGGAAACTTTTATAACAAAATAATATGACTCAAATGTCAAGCCTCCATCGTAAATAAAATAACTGAAGCTGATCATATGGTATCTTGCGAAATATCGTCTATTTTCGTGTTAGCACTAAAAGCACGAGATTTTGATATACAATGGTGCAGATTCTAAAATGTTACATTTTACTGCTGAGGGGGCAAAAGGTTAAAGAAAAGGCAAAAACTTATTTAGCTTCTTCGAAAAATATATTTGACGAAACTATAACCTGGAAAACTTAAGGAATAACGAAAATAGTTAATTCCGGGTTAATAGACAATATAGGAAGGCCTAAAAACATATGTGAGGATATCAACTTGTGAAGAAAAAAAAAAGAAAAAAAAAAGAAAAATTACCTCGTTGACAATTTTACAACGAGAAGAAAAGTTTTAGAAAATCGAATAGTGTATGTTGGATCACAACATAATAATAATAATAATAATAACAGCAACAACAACAACAACAATAATAATAATAATAATAATAATAATAATAATAATAATAATAATAAACTTGAAATATATACAAGATATCACCCGTCATCATCAAACAGTGCATGTCTATATGGACAGCAACCCTTTACCTCAATCATATAAATGGAACCTATCAGTCTGGTGAAATTAACATCAAAAGAGGTATATTTCAAGGTGATTCTTTGTCTCCCTTACTATTCTGCATATCATTAATAGCACTAACCAGTCAACTTAATAAGACAGAATGTGGTCATAAAATAGGCCAAAAGAAAATAAGCCATGTATTTTAGATGGATGACTTAAAGTTGTATGCTAAGAATGATAATGAGATGGAAGGTCTTCTGTAAACTGTAAAATACTTCAGCAAAGACATTGGAATGGAATTCAATTTGAATAAATGTGCTAAAGCTACAGTTTTACGTGGATCACTACAAGTAACATCCTCAATTAGCTTAGATCCTGCTGTAACAATAAAAGAATTAAAGCCAGAAGAAGCTTATAAATACCTAGGTGTAAATGAGGGTGAAAAAAAATTCACCATAAAGAAAATGAAAGAAATAGTGTGTAAAGAGTACTATAGAAGGATACGACTGATATTAAAAACTAAACTGAATTCTCAGAACAGAAATATGGCCATTAATAGCCTTGCAATCCCAGTTGTCCAATATAATTTAAACATCTTAAACTGGACTCTAAGCGACATCAGGCGAATGGATTCTAAAACAAGAAAGCCACTTTCTAAGCATAAGATGCATCATCCAAAGGCTGATGTAGACCGTCTATACATACCCCGTAAAGAAGGTGGAAGAGGTATTATTCAGCTGGAATTGTCATACAAGACAACAACTATTGGCTTACTAACATACAGAGAAACAACGAAGGATACAAATAGTAAGGCAACATGAAGAAAGATAGAAAAATATTCAATAATAAAAGAAGGCAGTAAATACAAACAAGATTTACAGTTTGTAGATTCTGTAGAAAAGCAAAACAGAAGCTAAGAACCAACTATTGCGGCAAAAAATATGAAAATGAAAGCCAAAGATAAAGTTCTTGATCAGATGAAACAACGCTGACAAGACAAACTCTGCATGGCCAATATCCAGAACGTGCCAATAAATCCAATGTTGATAAAGTTAATACTCATCGATGGTTACGTACATATGGATTAAAGTCTGAGACTGAAGGCTTTATTCTTGCAGCGCAAGACTAAAGTCTTTTCACTAGAAACTTTCAGGCTAATATTATACATAATAATATGGATCTAAAATGCAGGTTTTGTGATAAACACCAAGAAACAATAGACCATCTAATCTCAGGCTGTTCTGTACTTGCCCTAAATGAATATAAAAATCGCCACGATAGAGTGGGGTAATATTTACATTGGACAATGTGCAAACACTATGGAAAATCTGTAAACAAACACTGGTATGAACATCACCCAACACCTGTTACAGAAATAGAAGATGTCACCATTCTATAGGATTACACCATCTACACAGAAAAATTGGAACAAATAGGCCGGACATTATTGTTAAAAACCAGAAAGAGAAAACTTGTCTATTAATTGATATGGCTTGTCCAGCGGATTGTAACATAGCAACCAAGCAATTTAAAAAACTGTCAAAATATAAAGACCTGGAAATTGAAATAGAAAAAATGTGGAAATTGAAAACAAGAGTTGTGCCATTGATAGTAGGTGCACTTGGAATGATAAAAAATGGAACAAAACAACACATTGAAAGAATCTCTAGAAACCCCAGCTTAAGAGATATACAAACAATTGTCTTATTAAGTACAGCCCACACACTAAGGACAACTTTGTCTATGTAACGTTGGGGATGATAGGGGAGATAGAAAAAAGCATGAAATGGAGCCATAACAACACGCCACGACCTGCCTTAGGTCTTCCCGCAGACTTGGTTGGTAGTGCGACCATAGCAGAAATCGAAATATGATGGAAAATGTCATAATAATAATAATAATAATAATAATAATAATAATAATACGAGTGGCACAGTTATACAACAGATGCTGTTAATGGCAGAAATAAAATTCTTTTTCATAACAAAATTCTTTTTCATATCCTCATAGATTAAGCACTTCCAATCACGAATATAAAATCAAAATAATTATTAAATTTTATTAAATTTAATAAGGGGATCTTAATGGCCATGTAAATTCTTCTCATGGTGCCGGATAGCAGATGAGGCGAAATGATTGAAAGCCAATCAAAGTTTTAGAAACAGTTTCAAACATTTCATATGCCAAGATAAATATGATTTCTAAAATTTAAATATTATTATGTGTTTACAGTAATTACCTGTCTAAGTCTCAATATAAATAGTTATAAATAATTATTAACCGATTTTAAGATTGTGATAATTTTGCATTTTTACCGTAACCTTACGATTGAGTTGGCGAAGGATAGAATTTCTTAAAAAGAGCGCAGGAGATCGACAAAAAACTACAATGGACAACCACTCTCAAGCAACTTAACGCCATTATATATATATATAATTTTCTAATGTAATGTTTTTCCTCTTGCTTAGTCTTTAATCTTTAAGATGAAGAAATACCCGGAAGTGTGAGGACATCTCATTGGTGCCTATGCGAAACTTCGAAGCAGGAATAAGTTTGGTTATTTAAGTGATAAACTTCCCCAAATTAATCATATATATATATCTGTCTGCGGATGACTATTTACGCTCTCACACCCTGATTGAGCACTCTGGAAGAATGGTAGACTTTGAAAAACAGTAGCTACACTAGCATATACGCATCGTTCATTCAGCAATGAATTAGAACACTCTCAGTTCTTGGGCGTGTATAATGATAATATACACGCTAAAAAGTCTGCATCCTTCTACCGAGCGCCCATAGCTCAGACGTAGAATCGTCGACTGACGCCAATTTGGTCGGGTTTCAATCCTTTTTAAAAAGCTGCGGGCATTCTAATCGCGATTGAGTGCTATGGAAGAATGGTAGACTTTGAAAACACAGTAGCTACTCAAGCATCTACACATTGTTCATTCAGTAATGAATTTGAACACTCTCGGCTACTGGCGTGTGTTTACATTGTATATAACATGCCTTCCTTTACCGAGCGCCCATGGCTCAGAGGTAGAATCGTAGACTGATGTCAATTCGGTCGGGTTTCAATCTTGGCTAGAAGCAATAGGATGTCTAACCGTACTGATGAACTATGATACAGCGAAACAGATGCGGATGACTATATATATATTACTTGGTATGAATATATTTTGTTTAGGCTCCCATAAGTGGTATCAATTTATAATGTATTTACCGTATTGGAAGCCATGTAAGGCGGTCATATTTTTTTTTTTTTTTTTTTTACTAAAAATATTTTTTTAAAATTCCCTTGCGTCTTATATGCCACATGTAAGTTTAAAATTCGCGATCGTCGGCCGAAATTAGCTACCTGGCAACTCCTATTAGCTTAGACTTTAACTTTGGAGTAACTTTCATATGCCTATTGTCATTATTTAAAAGGTTATAATGCAGATTAAAATAATCTTAATTATATTAATTTCATCACGTTTCATATCAAGAAGTTATTTCACTAAAAGTATTTACAATAAATTCAATAAATTCAAATTATGCATTTGTAAAATTCGACGGTGTTGTGAAATCTTAAAAAGTCTGGCATTAGAAATGTTCTTAATGGAACGGAAGATGACGCATTAATTAAAGACGGTGATAGTGATATTGAAAATGAGTATCAGTTTTGACAACGAAGGCGATGAATTTTATGGATATGAAGATGAATAAAACTTCAATGGTCTTTGTTCTCTTTTACTCAATTGTAATTATTTTTTGATTTTTGTTAAGTTTTCTTACCTTTGGCTATAATAAAGTTTTTATAGGCTGTGTTCTTTTTCTTTCCTATTTTTTTTCGTTTAATTTTAATTATGGCTTGTTTAACCCAAACCATACCTCACAAATATAGTCTAGGCTGTACCATTTACTAATAATTTTACTAATTTTTTCTTCATTTGCCCTGTTGCAATTGGGGTGCGTCTTATACACCCAGAATTATGTCTTATATGCCGTTAAATACGGTACATAGCAAACTTAATCTAAACTACTTTTTTAACTGTTATAAATTGTTTTTTTTTTTTTACATTCGTTCGCTTAAACAATAATATTAAAAAATATTAAAATTCGTTATTTTTTTCTGGTCGCTGGGTCTGTTGTAGCCAGTCAGTTAAGTGCCATACGTGATACACGCTTGGGGGATCATGTCTCGTAAGAGACATGACTGACTGGACAGAAGATTATCCTGCAGTAGGTTGCCATTGCTTTCTGCGGTAGACTGGTTGCTAGCCAAGGCTATAGCACCCAGTCTGTCCTATTATTTAACCTCGAACTGGCAGAAAGAGCCAGATTAATACCATTTCTAATGGTATTTGTGCGTAAGTGAATGCAAGGAATTCAACTGGAATTCGAACTCGATTTCCCGATTTGTCGTCTCGAGTCGATATCCACTGCTCCACAAAGCACATCCTGTTGTAGCTCTCCATTAAAATGTCTCATTCAAGTAAATAAATAAAAGAAAAAAATCTAACTTTTGTTCAAATATAGCAAAGAGCCTCGATTTGATTTTAACAATGAAAGTTTATCAAATGTTATTAGGATAAACGCTTACCTTTTCCACTGTGAGTTTCATACACTCCAGCCGCCGTAATCAAGGTATCCGGGAGGAGGAGGCAGAGGGCTGCCATCAGATGTAAAGTCTGTGCTAGGGGACAGAAATGTCTCCATATTCGGCGAATTACCGTAAAATGGACGGGGCGAAAGACCGTCTCGATGTTGGAATTAAAGGCATGGTCTCGCCCGAGTTTGACGCCATCATTTGCATAGTTTCCAGTCCTAAAGATGCAGGCCAATATGAATAGGGGAACACATAGGATAGAGACAATGACGAGCACCAGTTGAGCAGTTAGCTCGGCTGGAGGGATGATTGACGCTCGCCACGGAGCCTGTCGTAGCACCATGTAGCGACTAATTTCACGGTAGGTAATGTAAGTCTGAAAAGAAACTACCACCAAGCAGTACCATATAGACCAAAGAGAATTTAAAACAGAACTTTTAACGAAAGTTTCCATGACTATGAGTTATTGCGGAATTTAACAATAATGATAATAATATGTATATATATATATATATGTATATATATATATATAGAGAGAGAGGGGGGGGTTGTGTTAGCAATATTTCACAAAATGTTTAGAATTTGAAGATTATTAGACAAAGGTTTTAATAAATGCTAATTGCTAAATTCTGTATACATATATGTACATATATACAGAGAAACGTGCTGACCTTTAAAGAATTACACTATGTGAGAAAATGTTGGGTATAGTGTTTGTTGTCAGATTTTCAGTCGTTTTAGCAACAATGCTGGGTGTTAAAATGGATGGAGCAGTAGAATACAACAGCCCAGCCGAGGAAGTTCCCAAAATGTTGTCGTCTCTGTTGACTTTTGCTGGACAGTGTTGGTAACTGGGGCTGCTCGCTTCGGACACAGCTGCCGTCATTTCTGCCAGTGCTAACCTAAAAATAAAAAATAAAAAATTTATTAGGAATCAGAAAATAAAATAAAATTAAATAGAATATTTTTTTCAAGTAATACAATTTTCAGTGCAAAATGTTTTTTTTAATCATTTCACCCCAAGCAAAGCGATAAAGACACTAAGATGAAATATCAGCAGCAAAATGATGAGACCAACCTGCCAATCTAGTACAGCGTTCAAATTCGTGATTCCAAAGAGGGAATCTAACCAGAACAATTCACTTAATTTCTATTTAATCACCTGATAAACGAATAAATTTCTAATGTTCTTATTTTTCATTCGAAAAATATATTTAATATAATTTAAGAGATAGTTTTTATCTTGAAACTTGCAACCAATGATAGGCATATTGAGAGACAAAAAATTGTTAAATGTTATTCGCTTTGACCTTATGAAATCGTCGGTTGATTTTTTACAGCATTTTTGTCTTAGCGGCTCGTAAAATAAACAGATTGAAATCACTTTCAAGTCTTATGTTTTATGAACAGCCAAGTCAATCATCAAAGCTTAACGAGAAAACGTTAGACAATCGAAAATGTATCAAAAAATATGATGACATTTGTTTGATGGTTTTGTTTGGCTCTAAAAAATACCCTATGCTTTATTTTCGCAAAGGACGAATAATAACAATAGTCATTTTAATGGTTAATATTAGCGGGTTTTTATATAAGGAAACAATCAGTATTATTGCCCGAGAATTGTGCTTGTGCGTTGAGGTCCAGGGGATATCGACACGGAACGAGAGATCGGGTGCCTAGTTCGAATCCCAGTTGACATTCGTTGCATTTACTTACAAACAAATACCCTTGGGAAAGATATTAATCCGTCTCTTCCCTCCAGTTATGGGTTAAATAATAGGACAGATTTGGTTCCAAAGCCATGGCTGGAAACCAGTCTACCGCAGAAAGCAATGGCAACCTATTGCGGGATAATCTTCTGTCCAGTCACTCATGTCTCTTTCGAGACATGATCGCTCAAGCGTGTATCACGTATGGCACTTAACTGACTGTCCGAATATATTAGTTGAAAACATAACTAAAACCTCTGCTGGGCATAAAGTGGGGGGTCGGTTTTCTATTGTTATGAAGTAATAAACCGATCCTCCACTAATTAATACTTAATAATATAATACATCTCTTCCCCTTCTAGTTATCAGCCAAATATCAGAACAGATTGGGTTCTATAGCCTTTGCTGGCAACCAGTCTACCGCAGAAAGTAATGACAACCTACTGCGGGATAATCTTCTGCCCAGTCAGTCATGTCTCTTTTGAGACATGATCGCCCAAAGCGTTTATCACGGATGACACTTAACTGACTGACTGAATATAATAATTGAAAACATGATTAAGGCTTCTACTAGGCATAAAGTGGGGGATCAGTTTGATATCGTTATGAAGTAATAAACTGATACGCTAATTACTGCTTAATAATATAATATATCTCTTCATCAGGAGAAACGTTCATGCTTAGTAGTAACGAACTACAAATGTAGATGAGACTCTCTAAGGAGTTGAACTTTATCTATCTATCTATCTATCTATCTATCTATCTAGCTAGCTAGCTAGCTAGCTAGCGATTGATATATACCTCTATCTTCAGTGTCATTGTTTTTATGTAAATAAAATCTCATATTGATTAATATAACATTCATTACTTCAATATATATATATATATATATATATATATATATATGTGTGTATGTGTGTGTGTGTGTGTGTGTGTGTGTGTGTATAGCCTTCATATGTATATGAGTGTAGATGTGGATTATTCATGAGACAATTTTTTTTTTTAATCATATCACCCCAAGCAAGGCATTCCACTGCCACTATAGCGCAGGGGGTTACACAGGGCGATAGACGAGTTAGGGTGTACATAGGGGGAGAGTTGGAGAGAATGGGTGGATTAGTGTGTTAGGAGGTGTCTATGCGGAAGGGAATTCCACAGGCGGGAAGTGCGAGAAAAGAAGCTGTTGGAGTAGAAATTGCGGTTACATTTCATCGGTTTCACTGTAATTTTAATTTTAATTCTATACGTTTGTAAGTTTATATAAAATTCAAGTATCTCTAAGCGGGCATCGGATGGTAATTTTTGTTCGTAATTGTGTATGCGTGTCTGTCTAGGAGTAAGAGTTCTAATGTCTTCACTTTATCATTTTGTCGGATTCCGAATCATATTTGATCTGCATTTGATCTTGAAAACACACACACACACACACACACACACACACACACACACACACACACACACACATATATATATATATATATAGCAATAATTAGCTTTAAAAATCAATGTAAAATATTAAACAATAAAACGAAATTATGGGAAAATGTAGACATAGAACAAATATCTACGATGCTACGCAAAATGACAAAAAAAAAAACAAAAAAAAAAAACAGAACGAACACACAAAACTGTCACATATAAATAAAAATATAAATACAAATATATAAACCCTCAATCCCAACAAAAAACATAAAATAATATAGTCACCAAATGGAAAAAAAGCATGAGCAAAACCTACAACATAAATCCACACAAGAACACCACCACTTAACTATAACCTAAAAAGTGGTCAACACAAGAGAAAGAGACAACCTAATACAAGAAGAAACCAACTTATTAAAAAGCAATTAAGCGAGTACCTATTCACGCACACAATAAAAAGCGCTAAAATGAAATCAAGCACCTCCAAAATAAAAATAAAAACAACTAATCGGAAATAATACATCATTAAAAAAAAGTCAACCTCACAAAAGCAATAAAAAACAATTAACCACCGGTAGACGACTCATATAACAACTTATATAAAATTAAACCATGATCTATATAAACAAGAAAAAGAAAACTGTGATAAAAGAGCAGGAAAATTAGCCCTGACGAGTGAAAACATAACGGTGCCCTCACGAATCTTCGAAGTCGACATAACTGTCATCACTAAAGTGACAAACCTCTTAAAATTAAAGTATTATTTCAGTTAGGTTTATGTTTAAAAATATCCCAAAAACTCTATCGCTTTCTACATCACGTGATGCAAACATTTCACGACAGACGCTCCTCACGACGGACGCTTCTAGTTTAAATTTCAAAATCATTTGTTTCTGATAAAAGGCCGAGGCCGGTCAAAAATATCATATATATATATATATATATATATATAATAATAATAATAATAATAATAATAAGGAAAAACTAAGGAAAACTTTATTCACACACTAAGGAAAACTTTATCTATGTAACGCTGGGGATGATAGGGAAGATAGAAAAAACATGAAATGGAGCCATAACAACACGCCACGACATGCCTTAGGTCTCCCCGCAGACTTAGTTGGTAGTGAGACCAAAGCAGAAGTCGAAATATGATGAAAGATGACATAATAATAATAGAAATAAATAAATACTGTCAAAAAATACATTTTTAAACTTACAACTTTTTAGTAGCTTTTCCTATATATATATATATATATATATATATATATATATATAAAGTTGAGAGACAAGGAGTTTTTAATTAAAATCATAATTAAATTCTGATATAACTTTTCTTTTTTATGTATATTTCTTGTTTATCGTGTTTAGTCAAATACCTATCAATGAAAAGCTGTTGCCAAACTTCAGATTATGTATAACGCTGTTGATTGTTAGTAGTGTAAGTTTAATTTTCATTCTGTTCATTACTACGGCCTTATGTCAGACTTAGCTTTAAAAATTCTACTTAGTGTACATGACTGAAGATTCTATTCTCACCGTATTAATTCCATTCCATTATGTTCGGTAGGAGACAAGAATAAAAGAAAATATCTTCCCCGCAGGCTCTAGTAATTAAGTATTGGGACTATATATACACATAAGCTTATTCACTGAAAAGAAAGAGAAAAAAATGAAGGAAAGAAAGAAAGAAAGAAAAAGGAAAGAAAGAAGGAAGGAAGGAAGGGTAGAAATAAAAAAAAAATCGATGAAAAAAATGAAAGGAAGAAAGAAAAAAGAAAGAAATATCCCAAACCAACATTATGAGAAAAATTCTTCAAATTCTCGACCGCCTATCGTTTATACCGCCATTGTCTTTAACTGACACTGGCGTTTCGCCTCTGAAATGATCACAGAATGTAAAGGAAAAAAAAAATTTGGGGTTATTAAGGTAACGAACAAAAAAACCTTGGTTTTCAGTGAAAACTGAAAGTAGCATAAAAAGAAAAAAAATTAACTTATTGTGTTCTTTTTTCTTTTTTTCTAATATAAACAGAGCACGAAAGTTGTGGGGGGGATGGTTTGACTTTGGTCAAAAATGAAGTGCGTGTTTGTAAGTGTGAATATACGCTCAGATGAAACGAGCATACCAGCTGAATAAACGATGATCCATAACTAAAAGTCGGTCTTTCTGTCCTGGTCTCTAAATTAGGGTAAGAAGCAACGTTTCTACTAATTTCTTCTTCTTCTTCTTCTTCTTCTTCTTCTTCTTCTTCTTCTTCTTCTTCTTCTTCTTCTTCTTCTTCTCATTCCTTCCCCAAAATCTCGTCTCTTTAATCCTTTGGTTCGGTGCCTCTCTTGTTAGCCAGGTTATTTTGCGAGCAAACACTAAAATTTGCAGCTGGTTTTCTCGTAAGTATATTTGCATGAAGATCGACCAGGGATTTTCAGAAAATACGTCGTTTGTATACATGTTCGTATTTGCATACATAACTTCCATATTCCTTTGTAAAAGATTCGGTTGTTTAACGCTTTATACTGGAATGACGGTCGTCATCCGAAATTTAGGAAATTGTCTAAATTTATGGGAGTATATACGATGTACTCGCTCCAAATCGATCGCTGAAGGCACAGGCTCGTTGTGACCTGGCTCCAACTATTCATTTTCTGCTTCGAAGCTTGTTGTACTGAGTATGGCGATAAACTAGGCGTCTGATTAGGAGATTAGGGGGGTTCGAAAATCGTTGAACCACCTCTTAATTGCTGTTATTTCCATGTCTACCCTGACCCGGGGTTGTAACACCCTTTAGGGTCCCAGCTTTTGGCAAATAGAAAAACATTCAAATCCACTCAAATAGGAGCTCCCATTAAAAATAATATTCAAGACAAATACATTTAAATAAATATGTCGGTTAATACCAATTTCGTAAGTCTCCGTAAAATTTCATGGGATATTTAGTCCCAGCTTCTGGGGTCAAAACACTATCTAGCTAACCTTATTTATAAATGTCTGTGTGTGTGTGTGTGTGTGTCTTTTCCGTTACCTATAGACTCCCAAACGGCTGAACCGATTTTCTTGAAAATTTACACAGTTGTACTATAAGCGTCTGCGAGTGTTCTTAGCTAGGTTTTGTGTCGAGGTACCCCCGATAAATATCGAAAATCGATAATCGAAAAAATCGGGTTATAGAAAGAGTGGTCCAATTTTAATCAAATTTGATACACTCATAGACAAAGACATAGGAAATGATTGCAGTTCTTACAATAGTGCAGAAAATCGATAATATATATATATATAAAAGGCAAGATGTTTGTGTGCGTGTCTGTTTATCTGTCTGTATGTCTTTTATATAAATCCACAATTTTTATCCGATTCTCACCAAACTTCGCACAAATATTCTTTAGGCTGAGTCTGAGCTCCAGGACCATGGATTAGTTTTAAAGCTTTCATTACATCCGAGAAACGCCGGGCTGTACTGCTAGTGAAAGTATAAAAATACGTTTTTATAGCAAAAATATTGGCAGTAGATTTTATATTAAAAAATATCAACATATAACTTAAATATAACTTTAAAAAAAAACTACAACATAAAACACATGTACTATATTACCTTGAGGGGCAAAAATATGATTGATAAAAATATATTCCAGCTGTGGATGGTAGCGGCGGAATATAACAATAAAGGCTTGAAAGACAATAGTCGACAAAGCAATGGTTGACGTCAATTAACCGACAACTTGAAAAGGTAAAAAATGCGTAGGAATTTCGGGCTATGTAAGTCTGGGTTTGTGGCCGAAGAGAAGAGAAGTCAGAACCCCCTCCCCCATATATATATATATATATATATATATAGAGAGAGAGAGAGAGAGAGAGAGAGAAAGAGAGAGAGAACAGAGAACTCTCGCGGGCTAATGATTCCCCGACAGCTCCTGTGTGTGTGTGATTGTCTCTGGCTACACTCCTCCTCCACACAACCGTTACCAACGAAGAATAAAAATATAAGTTTACAATTTTATATATACGTTTTCTTACCTATCATTGATGTCAAGCTGATTGTTGGTAGCCAAATATATAACACACCCATATCACCGCCTGTAGTAATTATGTCAACACAAACATGTATATGCACAAAAATGAGATGCTGGTACTAAATATCCTTTAAAATTTTAGTGTATTTGTTTTGAACATTATTTTTAATGGATACTCGTACTTGAGTGGATAGATTGTATTTTTTTCTATAATTAAACAGTACATTTTTAATATACATTGGCCTAAATATTTGAGAAATCTTGTTTGGAAAATATCTGTCGTTCTCCTGTATTTGACGGGTTGAGCAGATCATATTTGTGTCTCTTCATTGTCTAAATCCACGTTGTGTCTCTTTCCTCTTAAACAAGAATATATTGATCACATCAACCCGTTCCTGAGGTACAGATGCTCCTGACCAATATTCCGAAAACATATAATGTATCTCTGCAGCAAGTTTTGTTACTCCCATAAACAAATCCAGTCTGATGAAGTCCTAAGGGATGAAGTACCTACGTCACTACTAAACTTTTTTCCGCAATATAAGTTAAGTGATATACTTGATACACACTTGGGTGATCATGTCTCGAAAGAGACATGACTGACTGGGCAGAAGATTATCCCGCACTAAGTTGCCATTGCTTTCTGCGGTGGAGTGGTTGCCAGCCAAGACTATAGAACCCAATCTCTCCTGTTATTTGACTCATAGCTAGAGGGGGAAGAGATGTATTATATTATTAAAGAGGTATTTAGTGGGGGAGGGTCAGTTTATTACTACATAACAATATAAAACTGATCCCCACTTAATGCCCACTAGACGTCTTAATCATGTTTTCACGTATTGTATTCAGTCAGTCAGTTAAGTGCCATACGTAATACACGCTTTGGGCGATCATGTCTCGAAAGAGACATAACTGACTGGACAGGAGATTATCCCGCAGTAGGTTACCATTGCTTTCTGAGATAGACTGGTTGTCAGCCAATGCTCTAGAACCCAATCTGTCATTATTTAACCCATAACTGGAGGGAAGAGACGGATTAATACCTTTCCCAAGGGTATTTACTGCTACATCTAAAATCAGTTCATTCGAAAACTGACCAAAAGGAACCCCTATGGAAATTGCTTTATTAAAAATCAATTTTTTCTCTTTTAAATTCGCCTAAATGCCACCTATTATTTTGAACATTATGTTTTTACACGTGACTATGACGTTTGTTTCTTTAATTATTATATAATTATGGGATCAGTTTATTTCTTAATAACAGTATTAAACTAATCCCCAACTTTATGTACAGAAAAGTATTATATTAATACTATTTCAACTATACTGCTAAAATGTTGCCTATTTAATTAAATTTTTACTCTACACACACACACACACACACATACACACACACACACACACACACACACATATATATATATATATATATATATATATATAAACGAGATTATAATTATACTCGTGTCGAAAACCTTCTTCGAAGTTGTCAGGAAAAGCTTGGGTTTCTCTCTCTCTCTCTCTCTTTCTCTCTCTCTCTCTCTCTCTATCCATCTATATATATATATATATATATATATATATATATATATATATGGTTTCCAGATATATGATATCTTGGATATAGCAAGTATTGTAAAATTGGATGTGCGGATGGTGTAATGGATAACAACTCGGAATTGGAACGTTAAGAGCCGAGTTCCAATTCTAGTCGGGTTTGTTATATTCACTTACGGGCAAATACTCTTGGGAAAAAAGACAGATTCACCACTTTACTCTCAGGTACAGATTAATTAGTCAGACTTGCATCAGTAAAATTAATATTACCTCCAAAATTCTCTTACAGTTTAAAAAAAAAATTCTCGGTCTTAATAAACGTCGTGAAAATCATTGAGAAGTATGCGCAGGCTCGCCCTCCCTTTCCAGTTTTTTTTTCCGCATTTTACTTTTAGATGTTTCTCACTAAATATTTATAGATTATCTCTTAATTTTCCCCACTAATATTAATTGGTAATCTTCTAACCCATTCCCTTAATAAGAGTCGAATATAATTTCTCCTTAATAAATGTGGTGGCATAACGACGACGACGACGACGACAACAACAACAACAACAACAACAAATAATAATAATAATAATAATAATAATAATAATAATAATAATAATAATGATGATAATTATAATAATAATGACTTCCATTTGGGTGCTTCGACAAGCAGCCTTGCCCCGTTAAAATGACTTACCCCTAAAATTGGAGCATCATTGCTTAGTAAGGTTACAACCCTGAGAAGCACACGGATTCTGCAGAAGCATCTCTTGCTGAGAATGCAACTTTAGTATCCACAAGGATTCTGCAGCTTCTGCAGATAGCAACCGGTAATGTAGTTGCAGCCTTAGGCTCCGCACGGATTCTGCCGAAGCATTTCTTGTTGATATTTCACTCCTACGCTCGACAAGGAGTGTTGCATGAATAAAAACGAAACTGTAAACGAGAATGGAAAGCCAAAATAGAAATGGGTGAAGTTCTAAGTCGAGAGGAATTGGAAATTGCAGAAGAACGTGGAAAGAAATCCGATCAAATATGATAAGAATGTATAAAAGATATTTTAGCAAAAACAAAAACAATTATCAGAATCATTCGACAGGCAAGATTTCAGTTCATATTTTTCAACAACTCTTTCAAAGTGCATTTGCTTACGTTTTGATTTATTGCACTGAACTCTTTCAGGTCGTAATATTATTTGTCATGGATATCGACTTGGAATGACAAATCGGGTGGCCGAGTTCGAATTCCAGTCGAATTCCTTGCATTCACTTACGTACAAATACCCTTGGGAAAGATATTCATCCGTCCCTTCAAGTTATGGGTTAAATAATGGGACAGATTGGGTTCTATAGCCCTGGTCGGCAACCAGTCGTACTGCAGAAAGCAATGGCAACCTACTGCAGGATACATCTTCTTCTCAGTCATTCATGTCTCGAAAGAGACATGATCGCCCAAAGCGTGTATAACGTATGGTACTTAACTGACTGATATTATTAATCTGTTAAGACTTTCGATTGGTAAGTCTCTTAACATTTTTAAACCGATCCATGCTAGAGTATTGGACAGAAAACCTTAGGGCTATCAGCAAAAATATACAATGAGAAAGAAAATGAGCGTGAGAGAGAGAGAGAGAGAGAGAGAGAGAGAGAGAGAGGGGGGATATATGACCGATCATATCGGCTTCAGTCCTTTCGGTCCCTACACTGCCGTAACGTAAGTAGCCACTTTTTAATATAAGCATTTCCACGCTAATTGTCCTAGTGGGATGTGCGTTGTAATGCCGTGGATATCGACTCGGAACGACAAATCGAGATACCGAGTTCGAATTCCAGTTTGAATTTCTTGCGTTGACGCGCAAATACTCTTGGGAAATTTATTAATCCATTTCTTCCCGTTTCTATGGGTTAAATAACAGGACTTATTGGGTTCTATAGTCTTGGCTGGTAACGAGTCTATCGCAGAAAGCAATGGCAACCTACTGCGGGATAATCTTCTGTCCAGTTAGTCAGGTCTCGAAAGAGACATGATCGCCCAAAGCGTGTATCACGTATGGCATTTAACTGACTGACTGAATTGTTCTAGTGAGTTTTCCTCTTAGGTAGCTCGACTTCACGAATTTAAGCGCAGTACTAGATTGGCAGATCGGTCTCATCCTTTTACTGTTGAAGTTGTTAGGCCTAGACATTAAATCTATGCAAACGACTTTTTTCTTTGTACTTTTCGGTTGTGGAACTCTCTTCCAGTAAATTATGATCTTCAAAATTTTAAATGTCACCTCAATCGTCGCCACCCGTTTTCTTTTTAAAATCCGTTCTTCTCGTAACATTTTCTCAGTTTTTTTCACTCACGGTAACCACCCCTCGTCTTACTTGGGGGTGAAATGATTTAGAAAATACAGGCATAGAAAAATACAGGTGAAAAATAAGGAAACAACTGAGATAGATAGATAGATAGATAGATAGATAGATAGATAGATAGATAGATAGATACTAATCTATCGCCCGGTTCACACTCCACCCACATCTATTGAACAGGTGTAGAGGCTCATCCCTTGTTCCCTGTTTAGGACGTGGTTTCTAGCTTTCTCTTTTCCAATCTTTTCACTCTTTTTTATTTCTATTTTTATTTTTATTTTTTTTCAATTGGAGTAGATAGACTAATCTATCGCCCGGTTCACACTCTACCCATGTCTATTGAACAGGTGTTGATGCTCATCCCTTGTTCCCTGTTTAGGACGTGGTTTCCGGCTTTCTTTTTTCCAATCTATTCACTCTTACGTAGCCCCCTGCACACCAGTGGCCTTACCGCCTTGCTCGGGGTGATATGATTAAAAAAAAAAAGATAGATAGATAGTGAAAGAGAGAGATAAAGTGAGAGATTGAGCAAGAAAGGGAGTGAATGAGAGAATAAATGTGAGAGAAATAAATGGGTGATAGAATTACAGAGAAGGAATATATTTTGGCCAGCAGATGGAACTGTATTTAATATGTCTGGTTTTGTCTTGAAAATCGTGTTATAATTCACTCTTCTTCATTAAAAGAATTTTTCCTTTAATTACAGAATTCCGTCTGATCGCATTTTCTCTTTTTGTTGTTGTTTTTGTAGCAGCCTTTCTCGGTCTTTCTTGGATGATTCTCGTCTTTCCTGAGAAGGCAATGGAAGATCAATATTTATCGATCTGATTTCTCAAGAATCACTCAATGACAAAATAGAGGAAGACGATAGATTCATTTATAGAAATACGGAAGTTTCTGTCGGCAAATGTGTGTATAAAGACGCAGTTTGAGTTTAGCCGTAAAAAAGAATGTCTGGTTTTTGAACTTTTGACGTAATGTTGGCGAGGGTGGAAAAGGGAGAAATGCCTTATCGAAATAAGCACAAATCTATTTCAGTTTTCGATGTTAGTGAAAAAAATAATGATTAGTCACATTCAGTTTCGTCCAATGAATCTAAAAATAAATTTTTATTTAATTTAAATTTGGCATCTAATTTATCTAATTTTTTAGTTAAAGCTTTAAAAGATCTTCCTTTGTTGATTTCTAATCAATTTGTTCGTAAGTTGTAGAAATAAGACAAATTTAGCAGTGTGAAACACACGGTAAGAATCAAAATCACTTGGCACTTTTATTTTTCAGTCTTTTTTCTTCTTTATATGCCACTAGCAGTATAGCCTGGCGTTGCCCGGGTGTAATGAAAGCTTTAAAACTAATCCATGGTCCTGGAGCTCAGACTCTTTGAACGTTGGCACGAAAGACTAAAAAGCAATAGTTGTTTCCAGTTAAAGCGAACCCATAGACTGAAAGAAAAATGAATGGGTGTAAGTCAAATTTTGATTTCCCGGTATCGATATCAAATAAGTTTTTTTTTTGTCGTAAACTGAATTTTGAAGGCTAAATAAGTCCTCTGAGTAAATGGTATCATGGCTGAGACTAAGAACTACAATTATCCTTACTTAGAGCCAAACCCGAAGCAAAAACTAAAATAAAAGGGCTGAAAAAAAAATACAGGCATACAGGCAGATAAACACACACACTCACAAATATCTTGCCTTTTATATATGTATATATATATATATATATTATCGATTTTCTTCACTATTGTAAGAACTACAACCTTGAAACTTCTGAATATCGTTTCTTATGTCTTTTTCTATGAGTGTATCAAATTTGATTAAAATCGGACCACTCCTTCTATAACACGATTTTTTCGATTATCGATTTTCTATATTTATCTGGGGTACCTCGCCACAAAACCTAGCTAAGAACACTCGCAGGCGCTTATAGCACAACTGTGTAAATTTTCAAGAAAATCGGTTCAGCCGTTTCGGAGTCTATAGGTAACGGACACACAAGACACACACACATACACAGACATACACACAAAGTTTCATTTATAAATAAGTTTAGATATCCTTTCAGAACGTACGCGATCATGGATTTCTACTTGCCCTTATCCCTTGTCGCTCTTAATATATTTTCTCTTGGTATATTTCCAAGAACCCGTTTAAGTCCATCAAGTAGGACACGCGCTGCTTTTCCATTTCTCTCTTTCCTTCATTTCGTACCGTGAGTATCAGGTTCTCCAAACTCTCTTTTCTCATTCAGTCTGTTAAGTGTCATACGTGATACACGCTTTGGACGATCATGTCTTGAAAGAGACATGACTGAAGTTTATCCCGCAGTAGGTTGCTATTGCTTTCTGCGGTAGACTGGTTGCCAGCCAAAGCTATAGAACCCAATCTGTCCTGTTATTTAACTGGAGGGAAGAGACGGATTAATACCTTTCCCAAGGGTATTTGTGTGTAAGTGAATGCAAGGAATTCAACTGGAATTCAAACTTTGTCGTTCTATGTCGATATCCACTACACCACATACACATCCGCCACAAAGCGAGAAGGATAAAATTAACCTGTCTCACGACGGTCTAAACCCAGCTCACGTTCCCTGTCAGTGGGTGAACAATCCAACGCTTGGCGAATTCTGCTTCGCAATGATAGGAAGAGTCGACATCGAAGGATGAAAAAGCGACGTCGCTACGAACGCTTGGCCGCCACAAGCCAGTTATCCCTGTGGTAACTTTTCTGACACCTCTCGGCGGAACGGAGCTCTCCGCTCGGAAAGGATCGATGGGCCACGCTTTCGCGGCCCGTATTCTTACTGACAAGCAATAGACTCATTTAAAAAATAAAGCATAATTTAGTATAGCACAAGATACGGTATAAGAAGATTGAGTTACACCAATATTTAAGCGGGAATATTTTCTTTGATTTAAGCAACAAATTCCGACATTAAATGAAAAGTTGCACCTCTTCCAACCAACCAGCAAATCCCGTCATGGTAGTGTATATAGATTAACAACAACACATTTGATGATGATCTGTATTTAAATCGGTTGCTGTTGAAATGGGTTGCATAAGTGCACACAAACGCATATTAGCGGCAGAAAGACTTTTTGTGAATGTCAGAAAAAGTGCATATTCTGTTTATATTCCCAAAGAATGTGGGTGGGTGTGAGTGAAATGAACAGCTGGTTACCATCTGCACAAATACGCGTGCACCTACATGCACACTGAACAACTAAATCAACAAAATACAGGATGTGTTTAACTACTAAACCCCCCCCCCCCCCCCCACATGCACACATCTTTTTCTCTTTTTCTTTCTACCCTAATCTTATAAACAACTGCAAGACTGGCAAAAACACAACACCTAGTCACGAAATCTTGCCTGGTTTGTTACAAGGCCAAGTAGAGACTAAAAGATGAAATTCAGTGATACATGTACGATATATTTTTATGATAATTACTTTTATATCTCGAGAAGAGCAAAGGAAAAAAACAAACAAACAAACAAACAAACAAACAAACAAGGATATGCTGCTATATTCATTTTCAATTTTGTCAGATGAAAGTCAAAAATATTTTATAACTACAAATACGAAACACCCCGAGCAAAAGAACTAGAAGGGTACATTTATATTTGGCACTGTGAAAAGCATTAATACAGTATCGGATGGTGTTAACATTTGTAACAGAAGGACTTGATGCTTAATATAGCATTTTCAAAAGAATGAAATTGACAAGTGGACGATATATACATACATATATATATATACTAGCAGTATAGCCCGGTGTTGCTCGGGTGTAATGAAAGCTTTAAAACTAATCCATGGTCCTGGAGCTCAGACACTTTGGACGTTGGCACGAAAGACTAAAATGCAACAGTTGTTTCCAGTTAAAGCGAAACCGTAGACTGAAAGAAAAATGAATGGATGTAAGTCAAATTTTGATTTCCTGGTATCGATATCAAATAAGTTTTTTTTTCGTCGTAAACTGAATTTTGAAGACTAAATAAGTCCTCTGAGTAAATGTTATCATGGCTGAGACTAAGAACTACAATTATACCTACTTAGAGTCAAACCCAAAGCAAAAACTAAAATAAAAGGACTGAAAAAAAAAATACAGATATACAGGCACGAACCCACTAACATAATCCAGTTGTCATAAATCCATCTGATACTGAATATAAAAGGCTCCAAAAATACACCACTAAAGTCCGTGGATATAGTAGTTGGTTATGCATGCGTTAGTACCATCTGTTTGATCCTTGGACTTGGATTCCAAGATTATTGAAAATTACTCATCTCAGAAATAAATACAAATTATGACATAATCCAGTTGTCAAAAATCCATCTGACACTAAATATATAAAAAGCCCCAAAAATACATTGATTTAACAAAAATGGATTTCACAGGATATTTTGCAATAATTACCGAGATAACCCACATCAGCTAACCTATGGATACCTGATGATGACCAGAGGAAACTTGGTCGAAACGTTGTGTCTATTATAACATCTATATTAACCAAGATGAGAACAAAAGTTCGAAATAATTCCAAGATTATATATATATATATATATATATATATAATCAACCTTTTGAATATGGTCGACAAGGATGATTTAATTAAGATTATCAGCATTCTAACATTTTTCTGTTTTTGAGGAGTTAAAGAAGTTAAAGAATTAGAGAATAACAGGATTATCAATAGTTTTTACTGTTGAGAGCGCTTTCAGCCAGTACTTTAGCCATTTAGCTTGAAAAATGATACAATGCTGAAAAAACATAAGAAAAAATATTATTACATCATCCTTGTTGGCCGTATTCAATGATATATATATATATATATATATATATATATATATATATATATATATAGTGTATCGGGTCAGCAAATAATTTTCTAAACATATATTGTTAAATATAAGAGACAATGAATGTTTATTATGTTTAATCATGAGCCGTTCTAAACTTCGTATTTTGGCTTTAATTTCAGGTGAAAATAAAGACAAAAATTCTCCAACATTTGGATAATTTTTTTTATTAAGTTGGTTCTAAGCTTTCGGCACACATGTGCCATCTTCAGATAGGTTATTAAGACGGTAATACATTGTAATTACATTGCATTTGAATACATGGTTCTGTTGTCATTTCGCGCTATCATGAGGTGTGACGTCATAGAACCGCATTGCAAATTTGCGAACTCCATTTGTTATTTTTGGTAACTATTGCCGTTGCCAAGCGGAGTTTTATGTCAACACAAAATAAAATCGTCGGTGATGGTGGATGTTATTGTATTACTGTCTTATAACCTCTCTGAAGATGGCTCATGAGGGCCGAAAGCTTAGAACCAAATTAATAAAAAAATTATCCAAATGTTGGAGAATTTTTGTCTTTATTTTCAACTGAAATTAAAGCCAAAATAGGACGTTTAGAACGGCTTATGATTAAACATAATAGATATTCATTGTCTCTTATATTTAACAGTATATGTTTAGAATATATATATATATATATATATATATATATATATGGAGAGAGAGACAGAGAGAGACAGAGAGAAAGAGAGAGAGAGACAGAGAGGAAGGAGGGAATATTTCTCACAAAGGTAAAAGAAAAATAGTGTAGTTTGAGTATGCTACGTAGTTGGGTTGCAATTAAGTAGTTGGTAGCAGGGGTGTATTTACCCGGAGTTAGACTGGGCAGTCTTGTACCTAGCACATCGTATCAGTTAAAGAGTGGGAAAGGGATGTATTTGTTTTAATTGTATACAGTTGTTTGCCAGGCGATCGAGCGGATGTGGAGGGAAATATATCGAGCTGAGAAAATGGTTGCATATATCTGGTCATTTAGATATTTGTGAACAAGTTGGATGCTATACATGACATCCACATGAGAGTCTCGATCTGACAAAGTCATTTAAAAGTGTGACTTGAATTCTTAGGTTGTTCAGAACTTCCCACAGCGAGTCTTCTATTTGGGTGCATTTGTCTGTCTATCTATCTATGTCAAAGCAAAGTGACACACACATGCATTCACACCCACCCACACATATATATATTTATTCATTTAAGAGGATACTCGTAATTGAGTAGACGCTCAGATAATATATTAAACACTATATTAATCTATTTTCATCTACCAGCCTGAATATTGGAGAAATTTTATTGAAGAAAAATATGCGCACGGCGGTAGAATTCGAACCTGCATTCCCCTAAAGGAAACCGTCATTGATCTGACTACATAGTGCACCAATAACCAATCAAAGTTTAATAGTGTCTTTAAACTCAAGTTTTCTTTTTATATTTAGATATGTAACTGAGCAGATATCTCTATTTAAAGAGTCGGGAAAAAATCTGTTTAAATTTACTATTCAATCGGAGCGTCTACTCAAATATGAATATTCACGAAAATAACTTTCAAGTAATGAAATCATAACGGATTAATAAATAAAAAAATCCACCCGTTTTTACGTATTAAAATCGAAAAACAGTCCGTTAGTAATATAAGCTTGATGATTGCGAATACATGAAAACCCGACTCGTCCCTTAAACGTAGGATAATATGTATAATAATAATAAAATATATGCCTACCTCCTTGGTGATCCCTCTGCCCAAATACTCGAGCTACTAGACTGGCAACTAGATCCCATCCTTTTACAGGGAAAACAATCAAATGCAACCGGAACTTCTACACTTTTCTACTTTTCTCGCATTTTCCGCCTGTGGAACTCTCTTCCGCTTCCTTGATTCCCTGAGAGCTACATTCTCCAAGAGTTTAAATGCAACTTCAATTAACATCTCTTATGTCCGTGATTCCCATCTTTCTCTTATCCTTTCCTCGACACCCCTGTATCTTGTCCATACCCCTTTCCGATCAGCTTCCACGTAACTCTCTTCACACCAGGATTTCCATCTTCTCTTACTCATTCTACGACATAAGTTATCTAAGGTTTTAGATGTTGAATGTGAGCGATTTTTCTGTTTTCGTTTCTGGAGGTTTCCTCTATAAAATAATGAACATATCACTTGACGATTTTAGATTTTGAATGTCCTTTTTTTTCTGGAGGTTTCCTCTATAAAGTAATGAACATATCACTTGACGATTTTAGATGTTGAACATTAGCAACCATTCTTTTTCTGACACATAAAAGCGGTAATATGTGTTAGGCGTGGTTTTGAAAGATATACATATGTTTTAATTTGCACTCGGGTAACCCTCCCATATGACCACACATAAACACATGTCATCTCCACTCACACTGCATTGCAATGTCACAAAACTGTTTAGAATAAGGTTTCTTTTTTCAAATCACATATATAATCTTAATAATAACGTTTTATGGAAATAAAACAAACAATTATTACCAGAAAAATCGGGTAAAATATCTTGGATCCATCATGAGGTAAAATGGTTTTGACAGTTTTCAACCTACATGGTACTTGTTGAAGGCAAAACACGAGCCCTGTCAGCCAGCAGGCCTGATGAGCTCAGGTGAATGGATGGCAGAACGTGATTTGGAGCGGTTTGTAAAAGAGAAACTTTATTGAGACCTAGAGCATAGAAAGTTGTAGAGGGCCATGATCGCCTACGTTCCAAAGGAACGTAGAATATATAAAAGATAATATAACCCAGTTGGGGATCTAATGGTTAACAAGCTGGATGTTTCAGATCGTTACAACTTTGCTGACCTGTCATCTCACATAATATTCAACACAAATGACTTTCTAAGAGTTGTTGGAATCATTGAATCCGTTCATTTTGCTGAGGTTATCAGAGCCAGTGTTTTGTCCGGTATATTCTATAATCTGTATTAAGAAAAGCAAAAATGACGAAAAAAATATCGGCTGATTTACCAATCATCACGGTTCATTCCCAAATTTTGAGCGTGAGACCCCATAAGATAAGTGATTCTAATTTTAATCACAGCAATACTATTCAACGCACTGTCTGTTGACAAGAAAAAAAAACACAAATATCTCTTCACAGTATTGGCATTTACACTGCTCTAAATTATAAAATCTATCTGTCAAGTTGATATCTGTCCTTTCCTTAAATTTCCTCACTCTTCAGTAATATTTCTAATCTATTATTTGAACCATACAAGATTTACTGTATTATGCAATATCTGTTCTTCTATATGACAGGAAATGATAGACCCTCTCCTCACAGATGAAGAAAAGACTTGAAGCAATAGTAATGTGGTTTTAAAGAAACAAAAAGACACATCGAATCAGAAAGAAAGAATTGAAATTCCTAGAGCAAATTGAAGAAAAGACTTGAAGCAATAGTAATGTGGTTTTAAAGAAACAAAAAGACACATCGAATTAGAAAGAAAGAATTGAAATTCCTAGAGCAAATTGAAGAAAAGACTTGAAGCAATAGTAATGTGGTTTTAAAGAAACAAAAAGACACATCGAATCAGAAAGAAAGAATTGAAATTCCTAGAGCAAATTGAAGAAAAGACTTGAAGCAATAGTAATGTGGTTTTAAAGAAACAAAAAGACACATCGAATCAGAAAGAAAGAATTGAAATTCCTAGAGCAAATTGAAGAAAAGACTTGAAGCAATAGTAATGTGGTTTTAAAGAAACAAAAAGACACATCGAATTAGAAAGAAAGAATTGAAATTCCTAGAGCAAATTGAAGAAAAGACTTGAAGCAATAGTAATGTGGTTTTAAAGAAACAAAAAGACACATCGAATCAGAAAGAAAGAATTGAAATTCCTAGAGCAAATTGAAGAAAAGACTTGAAGCAATAGTAATGTGGTTTTAAAGAAACAAAAAGACACATCGAATCAGAAAGAAAGAATTGAAATTCCTAGAGCAAATTGAAGAAAAGACTTGAAGCAATAGTAATGTGGTTTTAAAGAAACAAAAAGACACATCGAATCAGAAAGAAAGAATTGAAATTCCTAGAGCAAATTGAAGAAAAGACTTGAAGCAATAGTAATGTGGTTTTAAAGAAACAAAAAGACACATCGAATTAGAAAGAAAGAATTGAAATTCCTAGAGCAAATTGAAGAAAAGACTTGAAGCAATAGTAATGTGGTTTTAAAGAAACAAAAAGACACATCGAATCAGAAAGAAAGAATTGAAATTCCTAGAGCAAATAATAAAGAAAGAAGACTTGGAGAATTTGACACCCGTGAGACCTATTTAAAACAAGAGGGATAGAGAAACGCAGCAGATAAACAACGAGATGGGGCATGTGAAAATTGTTGGCAGAACAGAGATTAGGATGGATAGCAAAAAAAAAAGTGAAACTTTCTAGAATTAAGTAAGACTAGCAGTATAGCCCTGAATTGCTCGGGTGTAATGAAAGCTTTAAAACTTATGGACGTTGGCACGAAAGACTAAAAAGCAATAGTTGTTTCCAATCAAAGCAAAACCGTAGATTAAAAGAAAAATGAATGGATGTAAGTCAAATTTTGATTTCTTGGCATCGATGTCAAATAAGTTTTCCGTCACAAACTGAATAAGTCCTGTGAGTAAATAGTATGATAGCTGAGACTAAGAACTACAATTATACCTACTCAGAGCAAAGCCTGAAGCAAAAACCAAAATAAAAGTGCTGAAAACCTGATTTTGATCAGACTCGATAGGATATCGGGGTATTGATTTTTAATATATCAGATTCAAATAAGTCATCCAAGGACAAACTGACTTAAGTAAGTCAATGAAAACTTATCATATCCATCGGTGTAAAATTGGAGAAAATGAGCAATATTGATGGCTGAATAACGGCTTTTGATCAGATTCGATAGTATATTGGGGTTATCGATTTCTGATATTAAGAAAAATGAATCGTCTGAGAAGATCTACTAATGTTTGGGACTAAAAAGCTGTAATTTTACCAAGTTAGAGCAAATTCTGCAGCAAGAACCACGATAAAAGGGATGAAATCCTGATCATGGTCAGACCTGATCAGATATCGGGTTATCGATTTCCAATATCAGAGGGGAAATCTGAAAAAATAAGTAGTCCATGGCCTGACCGGAAGCCTAAAGAATATTTATGTGAAGTTTGGTGAGAATCGAATAAAAATTGTGGATTTTTATAAAGAACAAACAGACAGACAGACAAACAGACAAACAGACAGGCACACGAACATCTTGCCTTTTACATATATATAGATAGGAAGTTATGGATAGGTATGAAAACAAACAGCTCGTAGAAGAATCCTATCAGAAAAAGTCCACCTTTCCCTTTCATTGTCTGAAATGACTTGTCTCAAAATTCTAGATATATTATTTGTGCTGGACTAAACATAACTTAATAAAGCTATAAGACATTTTTCTAATGTCAAATATATGAAAGTGTAAAGTATAACAAGACGGGGGTGTGAAATCGAATGCCTTTCAGTGATGAAAGTTAAACTTACGTTCAAAATTATATGAAAATTATACGAATTTTGAAAAATGATTGATTCCTTGTTCAGCTCGATATTTCATGCTCAGAAGATGAGAGTGTCTGTCTAAGTGAATTGCAATTCTACTTATGAAATGTTTATTCAATGATTAATAGTCAAAAGAATTCAATTTTGTAATTGAATCTCATTTTCAATCTCCAGTAACCATCAAAGAACTCGCGAATTTGATACTTTTATCTCATTCTTACGCTGGAGTGTTTCTTTAAAGATTTTTGCAAATGTTATTTGCTTAAGAAAAAAAAGCATGGTGGATAACTGGGAGGTAATAGTACCTCCAAGTTCCAAGTTCCAAGTTCCAAGCGAAGAAATTCTATAAAATATAGAAAAATCTTTGTTAATCACCGGGATCTGCACCATTTTTTTTTTTTGGTAGAAATCCTGACGAAGTGAAGCTTGAAAAAAAAATGGCAAAAAAGGCGCATTTCTAAGCTGACTAAACGACAAATTCTAAGAGTTGTCATTTAAAATGGACACCAAAAATGCACGGAAAATTGCACCAATGATAAATCAGGGAGGTTCACATTTTGGATATTGGAATATAGCAATGAGGAGAGCATAATCAGAACCGTCCTTGCAAAGGCGCCACAAAGAAGCCAGATGTTCGTGGGGAGAAATTGTCATTTAATGAGTATCTTGATCTCGTTAATGAAGTCATGATGCTCATTAATACACTCATTAAGAGACTCTTTAATATACTTGTTAAGATACTCATCAATGAGTAAAATTACTTATTAAGATACTCACTAATATACTCATTAACTAGTAAAATGACTCATTAAGATACTCATTATGATACTCAATATACTCATTAATGAGTAAAGTTACTCATTAAGGTATTCATTAATATATTGCTACGTGTTATAAATTGTAACAAAAGAAAAAAGGATTTACCAAAACATAGTGTTAAATTATAGACAAATATTTAATTTACGATAAAATCAAAATAAGATACATATAAAATTTACAATGTTTTGCATTCAAAACAGAAAAATAGAGTTTACTACTGGCAAGTGTTATGGGTACGTGTTACGTAGTGGAAAGAAGGTGAGTCAAGGATCTTTACCTAGTTAAGATAGCGAAATAGTCTAAGTGCTATACGTTTTGGAAATCCTCAAAAGAATAATTATTAGTTTGGTCAATGAAAGAGTCAAAATATTCTATTTACCCACTTATTTCTATGAAATTTCCTTTCAGGTTTTTGTTTGTCGGCAACTTTTCGTAGAGATTCTTTCGTCTGGATATACAAATCCTTGAATCAAAGCCGGAGTTGATAATGTCAGCAAACCCTTTTAACAACTAACTACTCTCTTCCCAAAACCTATTTTTATAGGGACTAACACTTAATTTGCATATTTCTAGAATCATATCCAATTCTTCAGATTTTTCTCGAATATTCTAGGATCTTCCAAAACATTCTATTCCTAATTTCTGTATGTAACAATTACTTCATGAGTTAAAACTTTTTGTAATAACAATTAGGACTCAGTAGAATCCCTTACTATAACTTTTTAAAGATTATTAATATTATTTTTAATATATAAATGTATCCTCGTAACAATACTCATTATGAGTAAAATTACTCATGAAGATACTCATTAATTTTAATGCGTATTTTGATCTGCAGGAAATGATAATCGCTTCAGTCTTGGAAGGCAGGATTACGTTTAGGGTTGACAAAGGCAGCTCGCTTTTGTTAGGACTTAAACACGGAGGCCTGAGGAAAGGTTGCTCTTAAATTTAGTAGGAGATGGAGTGCCTTTATTGGCTGTTGTTCACTTTTCAGCGCGCGTTTAAGGGCCAATAAAATCTCTGATGAAGTCAACACGCAGAGGCGACAATCTGTTTCATAGTTAAAGGCAATCGTCAGTTCACATATATTTCATTTTTGATTGACTCTTTATACGGCAGACCTAAAGGAGGCTACCCCCACCTTTCAATTTGTTTTTTTTTGTACTTTTTTCAACGCAGCCTTATCGATTATTACATAAAATTTGGAAAATTTCAATATTTAAACAATTTTAGGTGTTGGGGCCTCAATTTCTCATACAACATTATAGCAAATCGACCCTTCATTTTGGAACCACTCGTGTTGGGGGTCGCTTTGTATTGTTCTGAGGATGAAGCCAAAACATAATGGGCTGGCTTCGAAACATGAAAAATTTTTTGTGTAGTGATACTATGAATTTAAAAACATTGTAACAACCATTACAGTATATATATATGTGTGTGTTTCGTTGAAAACAACTGACAAGTAAGACTTTATGAATCTTTAATTTATTTTTTTCAGTATTCGAATGTTTCCTTTTTGCTGGAGATACGAGATGTAAAAATGTTCCGTAACTATTTTTCCAAGCGCTTTCAGCCACTTCTCTGGCCATTCTCATGGATGTTATGTTATATATGCTATATATCTTTAGCCAAAAAGGACATGTTCGAATACTGTAAAAATTAAATGATAAGTTATTAAACCTTTTTTTTTTGGGGTAGTTTTCAACGAAAAATGCGTAAAAGGTTGCTACCCACACACACACACACACACACACATACACAAACAAACACACACACACATTTATATGTATTTATTAACGATAATATACATGCTAAAAAGTCTACCTCCTTCTACCGAGCGCCCATAGCTCAGAGGTAGAATCGCCGACTGACGCCAATTCGGTCGGAGTTCAATCCTGGGTAAAAAAGCAATCGGCTGTCTAACCGTACCAATGAGCTGTGACGACATCGGCTATACGAGGAATGGTTAACGAGTCGATTTCATGAACATAAACCGATGTATCGAATAAAGGTGATGTGTCTGATCTTGTGCCAGACATTGATGAAATTAGTTAATATGGTTGAATGAGTTTTATCATTTTTTTTTTGTAAAAGTCTAAGACTAATAAAGACTAATCTAAGTTTAATAAATATCTACACGCACGCATTAATTGCCAAGTACTTATTCCAGTGCTCTGGTTAACAAGCTGATCTAGCAAACCATTTCATGTGTAATGAATTGGATGTTGCAACGATGGGACCTCACTCCAGCCTACAGTGGCAAACCAAAATTGACAGCTTATTATGAAACTGACGCAACTTACTGTTTCTCGCGTGTTTACCTCGTATCTAATGGCATTAAAAGAACTGGTGGCCTTCTGCTTAATTTATAAGCAGCATTGATGCGCCACCACGGGCCCCACTAGGGATTTCATTTGCGATGAGAAGATGGCCGTGCTATTTATTCATTAGATGTTGTAATATAAACATGGCGGTTGTTTAGTCAGGAAAAATGGCTTGGGACCAAAATATAACGCGAAATGATTCCATATCATTTGTCTTTGCTTTTTTTCTAGATGGGGTCTGGAATCTAGCCATTAAATTCGTGTCAACAACACAACTTCGTTATTATGTTTGACTACTCGAGTTTTCATACACCCATATCTGGTGTTTTTCCAGTGAGATCAAGGGACAATAAGTCTCTTCACTTTTTTAATGCTCTATTCAGTATTGTATTATTATTACGTTGTCATTTTTCATCATATTTTGATTTCTGCTATGGTCGCACTACCTACCAAGTCTGCGGAAGACCTAAGGCAGGTCGTGGTGTGTTGTTATGGCTCCATTTCATGTTTTTCTATCTCCCCTAACATCCCTAGCGTTAAATAGACAAAGTTTTCCTAAGTATGTGGGCTGTATTTCATAAGACAATTTTTTGTATATCTCTTAAGCTAGGGTTTCCAGGGATTCTTTCAATGTGTTGTTTTGTTCCATTTTTTTATCATTCCAAGTGCACCTACTATCACTGACACGACTCTTGTTTCCAATTTCCACATTTTTTCTATTTCAATTTCCAGGTCTTTATATTTTGATAGTTTTTCAAATTCCTTGATTGCTATGTTACAATCCGCTGGACAAGCCATATTATTATTATTATTATTATTATTATTATTTAAATAGTCGCATCAAACACACGTGCTGCTCAAATGACAGCAAGTCTTTTCAATATTCCAGAACTTCATAAAAAAATTACCATTCTTGTAAAATCATCTTTTTCTAAGGCTTTATGTATAGTTACCACTTTATTCGTACCATCAACAATTTCTTTTTTTTTAGATTTATTCAATTAAATGCGGCTAAAATTTATATCAAATCACTTCCGATTTATATAAATTATATTTTAATTATTTATGAATAAATCAATAAAAAACAAGATATCGGCTCGGAACGAGAAATCGGAGAGCCGAGTTCGAATTCCAATTGAATTCGTTGCATTCACTTACTCGCAAATACCCTTGTGAAAAGTATTAATCCGTCGCTTCTCTCTCCAGTTATGGGTTAAATAGCAGGACGGAATGGGTTCTATAGCCTTGGTTGGCAACCAATCTACAACAGAAAGTAATGGCAACCTACTTCGGGAAAATCTTCTGCTCAGTCAGTCATTTCTTGGAAGCGTGTATCACGTATGGCACTTAACTGACTGACCTTGCAACTCAGAATTCAAATTCCTGTCGAGGTCGTTGCATTTACTTTGGGGATTTTATCAATAAACATATGAATATGTTTCCTTTCTCCCCAGCTATGGGTTAAATAGTACGGTCGACTGGGTTCTTCAGTCTTAGTTGACAATCTGTATCACCGAAGAACATCTCTTAATTCAAAATCGGTTAGGGATAGAACTCGCAACTCTATTCTGTTAAAAAAATGTTTTCCGTAAACCACAGTAGGAACACCTAGTTCAAGTGTATGGGTCTATAATAAGAGAGAGAGAGAGAGAGAGAGAGAGAGAGAGAGAGAGAGAGAGAGAGAGAGATGCGAGAAAGAATTTCTGCAATTAACTAAATAAATCTAAGTTAGCTTTAATTGCATTCCTACAAATCCCTTAACATGAAGAGTTGAGTGTTAAATGATTTTTGAACATGCATGCTTACAATTTAATATTGTTGCTGTTTTTCGAGTGAAGTGCGTAAATGCTAATCAGGAAAGAGGAAAAACACAGAAAGATTTGTTCATAGAATAATTATAAAATTTTAAATAATGAAACACTTACGCTGTCAACAACAGTTCTATATAACCGATGTGTACGAAATGTATATTTTACAAGATATTAACTTCACCAGTAGAATTAATTTATGCCGCACTTTCAATTTATTTCTTTTTTTTTCTTTCAATGGTGATAGGATTTTCTTTTCAGATTTTTAAAAGAGACATGCAAAATTCAGATCGATATTAGTAGGGCGAACATGAACGTAGAAGATCCTAACTAATATTAAGTTGAAAATTTTACTGGAATTTACTATTTTTCTACTAGCATTTTAACAGTATTGCTTTCATAGAAATCTCGCTACGATGTGCCGATCTTTTTTTTTTTTTTTTTTTGCCAACACTCACAGACGGAAAACGGAACATTATAACAGAGATCATTTTTATCTACCTGATCCGATTTTCTTTTTTTTCTTTTTGTTACTCGTATTACCATTTTTTCCTTTTCTTTTTCCACTTCATTCTACTATTTTTGTTGGGTTATTGTTGGTCCATCACTGGACATGTGACTGTGAAAGTCACTTCACTGCACAACAGTGAGCGTTATTCGAGGCTATTTCGCATGCCAAATAGCTTTCATTTCTTTTCACGCACCATTTACTGCCAAATCGGCTTCAATGCTCACGATGGCCACTTGTCCGTTTTGCCTTCAATATACCAATGTAAATTGGTGGGAACGAGGTTGCAGTGGGTACGCTCTCGGTGTCTGAAGCTCTTTCCTAGGAAGCCATTCACCACCCTCGTGCGCTTGTGCATATCTGTGCAGCCAGGGAACTGGTCTTCGAGTCTCTCTTTACATCCAACAGCGGCGAATGATAACGTATTTCGTAATATTAGAAAAGCATTGATGCGAAACGGAAGACCAACTTACACGACAATTTATTTAATATCAAGACACATTAATGTCCATAATTTTTTTCTCTCACTCTCTGTCGATGGATCTGTTTCTATTTATTTAGTAGTCTATCTCGGTCTGTTCATATCTATCTCTGGCAAGTGAAAAATTCGTTTTTGATAATCAGCTTTCGATTGGGAAACTAGAATCATGAGTGTCTTTATAAATATTTCCATCATAATGTAATTCTCGAAAATAAAAAAAAAGTCAGTTTCTTTGTAGGAATCCATCTCGAATTGATAAATTGGATTCTTTTTAAATTTATCGATTCTAGTAGTTTGAATTCTAAGCAATTCTTAGAACCCTAACCCTAACCCTGCCTTTTGTCATTTTTAACACACTGCATTTTATTTTAAGAATTGACACTCATTACAATCCTTCAGAAATTTTATTCTTTAGCATATACATACATAAAGCCAGAAATATCTATTTAACTGTGATTTTATAACTCGGTCTTGTTTCGGTCACAAGTATGGCTTTTGTATAAGGCCACAAATATGACTTTCGTAAAAGGCCACAAATATCATTTTTGTATAAGACAAGTATGGCTTTCGTATAAGGTCATAAAAGTATGACTTTCGTATAAGGTCATACAAGTATGACTTTCGTATGAAGCTACAAATATAACTTTCATATAAGGTCATAAAAAGTATGACTTACGTATAAGGTCGTACAAGTGTGACTTTCGTGTAAGCTCACAAGTATGGCTTTTGTATAAAGCTACAAGTACGACTTTCGTATAAGGACACAATTATGTCTTTCGTATTAGGTCATAATTATGACCAAAGCAATTTCATTACTTAGTAATAATGACCTACAAGACTATTTCGCAGATTGTTCTTTCAAGGCTCTCCACTTTTATTTTCAACGCTGGATTGTTTTTAGAAGGGTTGCTAAAATGTTCTCGGCCCAACCAAGAAACCCATCAAAATAAATTTGATGTTTGGTCATTGAATCAAACTTGGGAGTAATTGAACCCTTACAAGAACGTTTCACTGAGTCTCATATCTTCTTTAATCATATTGGAAAATGCAGAATCTCTAACATTATCTACGATTTACTTTTATCTCTTTTATAAAACACATTAATACAAATGAGGGTAATGTTGCGCAAGTTTCCTCTAGCACGATTCATATTCTTCCCAAACGACTGATATGATGTTGAAAACAAAAGCAATCTCATTTTGTTTGATTTTAATATTTTTTTGTCTTTAAAACGATTCCCGATATTTTCTTCTTATTTGAACTGACATTCCTCAGTAAATAGCGAAAAGTTTTAAAGAAACGTGCGCGGATTTGTCAGTATTATTTATCTTGCTCCAAAATGAAAGATCTTTTCAGTTCAATCAATACAGAAAAATACAGATTATATTTCAAGAAAGGACTCGTTTTTTAAATTACAAATATTTGAATAAATGAACTTCATATATGGGAAGGTCATCAGCTGTAATGCCACAGTCAACCAATTAGTTACACGAGTTCAAGTCTCATAGGTTACTTATCTTCTTTCTCTCTCTCTCTCTCTATCTTTCATTCATTATCTATCTATCTATCTATCTCAGTCTGTTCATTATCTATCTATCTATCTATCTATCTATCTATCTATCTATCTATCTATCTATCTCAGTCTGTTCATTATCTATCTATCTATCTATCTACTCATTCATTCATTATCTATCTATCTATCTATCTATCTATCTATCTATCTATCTCAGTCTGTTCATTATCTATCTATCTATCTATCTATCTCAGTCTGTTCATTATCTATCTATCTATCTATCTATCTATCTATCTATCTATCTCAGTCTGTTCATTATCTATCTATCTATCTATCTATCTATCTATCTATCTCAGTCTTATTTATCTATCTATCTATCTATCTATCTATCTATCTATCTATCTATCTATCTCAGTCTGTTCATTATCTATCTATCTATCTATCTATCTATCTATCTATCTATCTCAGTCTGTTCATTATCTATCTATCTATCTATCTATCTATCTATCTATCTATCTATCTATCTGTCTATCTATCTCAGTCTGTTCATTATCTATCTATCTATCTATCTATCTATCTATCTATCTATCTATCTATCTATCTCAGTCCAT
>JBBBDQ010001220.1:3075000-3125000 GCA_037127315.1 Ascarosepion bandense | reverse complement strand
TCTATCTATCATCTATCTGTCTGTCTATTATCTATCTATCTATCTATCTATCTCTGTCTATTTATCTATCTATCTATCTATCTATCTCAGTCTGTCTATCTATCTATCTATCTATCTATCTATCTATCTATCTCAGTCTGTTCATTATCTATCTATCTATCTATCTATCTCAGTCTGTTCATTTATCTATCTATCATCTATCTATCTGTCTGTCTATCTATCTATCTATCTATCTATCTATCTATCTATCTATCTATCTATCTATCTATCTATCTATTTGTTCATTATCTATCTATCTATCTATCTATCTATCATCTATCTATCTATCTATCTATCTATCTATCTATCTATCTATATGTATTACTTCGAACATTGCTATAGTGGATAGATTAAAAGGATAAAATGGGGCGTCTATTACAAATACGAGCATCCACGAATAATAACTTTTGAAATAATGAAAATGTCGGATTAAAATAAACTAATGAATTATTTAACCCCCCTCCCCACGCACACAACCTGCACACACTCACACAAACATATTGCTTTTGACATTAATATAAAAATGCACTGCAAACCGGGAAGAAATTGTTTCTCAGTAAGCAGAATTTTAGAGAAGCATTGTTGAGTTTATATAGGTTTTAAAGATATCGCCAAATGCATTAAAAATTAGGAATAAAAATGTTATTGGCCAGGAATTAATGAAAGTATAACAGGCAAGATAAGGCGGTCATATTTATAATACAAATCCACTGCTAATAATTTTAATATACGAATTCATGGTAACCAAGACGAAACGGAGTTTTTAGTAGTCAGAAATGATGGTAAGCATTTTAAGAAGATAATGTTATTTACTCAGCTTCGGTAAATCTTTGAGAAAGAGGCTCCAACTCTCAACATAAGTCGTGTTTAGAAAATATTGTGTTGTTCTACTTCGACATAGTCTTTGGCGTTTTCTGATACAGTCTAAATTTATATTTTTAGTTTGTGTATCTGAAATTTTAATTTACTGAACGTCATATGCTTACTGTGATCAGAATCGAAATATTTTATTTCTAATTTGTTTGTTGGTTGTTGCGTATTTTTCAAGGATTTTAATGTGACTTTTAAATCATGCAATTCTAATTCTACTTGAATTCGTTTCATTCACTTTCGTACAAATACCATTGGGAAAGGTATTAATCCGTAGTTTTATTCTGTGAGTTAAATATCAGGACAGACTGGATTCTATAGCCTTGATCGGCAAACATGCTTACTACGGAAAGTAATGGTAACCAACTGCGGAAAAAAAATCTTCTGTCCAGTCAGTCATGTCTCTTTCGAGACATGATCACCCAAGCGGATATCACGTATGACACTTAACTGACTGACTGACAGTTTAGCACGTGCTAATTATAGCAGAATCATTCTTGAAAAGTCAGTTATATTATATATATATATATATTCTATTAGTAAGAATATAAATATATTGACGGATTTATATCTTTTCACTCTCATTGCGACGATGTCGTAACTGCAGCAAGCTGAAAGAGCTCTTTCTTAGTGTCCACTAAAATCTAACATCCTTAATTTTCAAGTACGGAAGCACAAGAAGAGAGTAGTGTTACGTATGGCACTTAACTGACTATGAAAAATGATGAATGAAAAATCACGAAGCTGCTCAGAACTCTCATTTGTATAAACCATTTTTATTGATAAAAACTGATAACATATTTATTCATTGCTCGCCAGTAATTTACTATTTCGGCGTCGAAATGTTCCAGTTCCATTTTTGAATAACGTTTTTTAGTTTTTTCCCCCCACTTTTATTCTAAAGGTCTACATACGGATTCCTTCTAAAAGGTTTTTTTTATTTTTTATTTTTTAAGTGAGATTTTTCTTTCCATGTTTGGCGCTTCCTTGGAGACCGTTTTAGGTTTCCATGTATTTTTGTTCCTTCACAGAAGGCTGTAAAAGCGATTATTTTCTTAAACTGCAAAGAAGCCATAGAGCTTTTTTGTTTTAAATAGCAATTGTCCAATATTTTTAATACAATTATACCAAATGTAAGACGCGAAATTTAACGCCAACGTAGTTTTTCCCTTTATCAAGTCACGAGGGATTTCCTTTTTTCTTTTACATCGTTTTCTATTTAGTAATGTCACAAGAAGACCTCACAGAGAGAACTCAAACGAATTCGAAACCGCTATGATAGCAAGTAAAACAAAGCAAATAAGGTAAACAGCGCGTTTTTTCCGTCAATTAACACCCATATAAAACGGAGTATTTTTAAATATTTGTCTTTTATCACCGCGAAGATGTTATATAAATAGAAAATATTCCCTCGATGTGTAGAATTTTGTGGATCCTATTTAGTAAATCAATTAAACTATGGGGTTAAGAATATTCTTTAATTTGATTCTGAAAATATTTCAGATTTTCAAAATTATGAACAACGAACATGTGACGCTATAGGGAGATGGCTAATGTTTATTGATTCGGCCTTGTGTCATACATAACTGAACTCCCTACAACTTACAAGATTAATCGTTATCATCAGAATGTTGGCAGCAGATTAGAGATTGGTATGTGTGATTTGGTGGAGAGCCATGATTATGTTTTGAAGGGACAGGGCTCATAGAAAAAGTCTTGTAACGAGAAGGTCAAGTGACACGAATGACTAAAAAATATAAATAAAATTATAATCTGATATATCCCGGTAAAGGAATATCAGTGTAGAGATTAGTGGAAGAATGGTGCTCGACACAGGAATACGATATAACGGATTTATTGTACGAAGGTACAATTAACAATAAGATACAGATAAGCAATCAACGAGTAGGAGCGGAATAAACTATCAAATAGAGAATGCCTTCGCCTAAGACGGTTGCTTCTCTCCGTTTGTCACTGTCCTTTATAGTCTAAAGCATTCCATTCTCGGGGATGGCAGGATGTTCCACTATAACATAATACCCGATACAGAATCATAGGAAGTTGCTTTTGCGGATTAATTATTTTCAATTGTTTTATATTTGGAAATTATACATTTTCACTATTCTTCCCAATATTGAAGATCGTTTTTAAAAGTAATATCAAAGCTAGTATCCTGATTACCAACTCAAACGGCTTCCGGCTTTATCTTTTCCAATCTTCTCACTTTGTTTCTTTTTTTTTTTTCAATTGGAGTAGATAGATCTATCTATCGCCCGGTTCACACTCCACCCACGTCTATTGAACAGGTTAAGAGGCTCATCCCTTGTTCCTTGTTTAGGATGTTGTTTCCGGCTTTCTCTTTACCAATCTTCTCACTTTGTTTTTTTTTCAATTGGAGTAGATAGATCTATCTATCGCCCGGTTCACACTCCACCCACGTCTATTGAACAGCTTAAGAGGCTCATCCCTTGTTCCATGCTTAGGATGTGGTTTCCGGCTTCATCTTTTCCAATATTTTCACTATTACGTAGCCCCCTGCACATGAGTGGCGTTACCGCCTTGCTCGGGATGATACGATTAAAATAAAAAAAATAGAAATATACATTTTGTATGTTAAAATAGAAATTTATTGATAGGAAAGAATAACATGAATTGTAGAAGTTAATGTTCAATGAGAAAGATAAGAATATCAAGAGCTCATAGTAGTATGTGTGTATGTATGTTATCGTTGAGTAGGAATATTGAGAATGGGGAAGAAGAAGTAAAAGGAATTAGCACATGAGAAAGAAGGAGAAGAGAACGACCGTTCGAGTAGACTTAAAATTTTTCCCTTGTTACATGTTAGCTTGTCGTCTCTGCTGCTTTCATGTGACTGACTGGCTGACCTTCCATTCGCATTTTATAAGCATTTAGTGTTTTTCGCACGGGATCGCTAACTCTTCTCAGGCTTGCAAATCAGTTCCATTGGTCAGAAAATTAATTTAACATATACTCGCGAAATCCGGCTTTTAACCTTTTTTTTCAGCACGTGGTCAATCCTTTTTCTATTTGACAAAACCATAATTTCACACGTCATAGAGAATTTTTTTAAAAGCGGAGAAGAAAGTTGCTTCTAATTCTCAATCTCTTATCCGCCACACATGCACACAGAATCTCAAAAATTGTTGAAGAAAATGGTTGTTTCCAGTTAAAACGAAACCGTAGACTGAAAGAAAAATGAATGGATGTAAGTCAAATTTTGTTTTCCTGGTATCGATATCAAATAAGTTTTTTTTCGTCGTAAACTGAAATTTGAAGGCCAAATAAGTTCTCTGAGTAAATGGTATCATGGCTGAGACTAAGAACTACAATTATACCTACTTAGAGCCAAACCCGAAGCAAAAACTAAAATAAAAAGGCTGAAAAAAATACAGACATACAGATAGATAAACAGACACACACACACAAACATCTTGCCTTTTATATATATATTCAGAAAATCGATAATACACACACACATATCTATCTATCTATCTATCTATCTATCTATCTATCTATCTATCTATCTATCTAAATATATATATATATATATATATATATATATATTATCGATTTTTTGAACTAGTGTAAGAACTGCAACCTTGAAACTTCTGAATATCGTTTCTTATGCCTTTGACTATGAGTGTATCAAATTTGATTAAAATCGGACCACTCCTTCTATAACCCGATTTTTTCGATTATCGATTTTCGATATTTATCTGGGTACCTCGACACAAAACCTAGCTAAGAACACTCATAGACGCTTATAGTACGACTGTGTAATTTTTCAAGAAAATCGGTTCACCTGTTTCGGAGTCTATAGGTAACGGACACACACACACACACACACACACACACACACACACACACACACACACACACACAGAGTTCTATTTATAAATAAGTTTAGATTGTAACAACGTTTCGTTTAGTATTAATAAAAGAAAAAGCCTGCGAGACGTAGTGTCAGATTGCAGTTTCGATTACTAATTTTCATGTCCTCAAATCTCTTACCAAAATATGGCATCATTGGTATGCCGCAATGGTGAGTGAGCGACTCCCACAATTGCCTTATCGCCCAAGCGATAATAACGGGATAATTGTCAGCTATGACTGGAGGCGGTATATAAAGAAGTAAGGATGAAGATATCTGGCTCAAGGTCAGAGTTTGGGTGTATTCGCAAAAAGATAAACCACTTAAATTGGCTTGTTTTGTTTTAAGCGTTAAAAGAAAAAACATTCTTTTTTTACAAACATGATTCACACAGAATGAAAGAAGGATAAAACGACTGGTTGGATTATTGGAAGTAGAGAGGATGCCATTATGGAGGTGGAAGAATGGAAGATTTGATGGCGTCATATTCAATCCTGTCCAAAGTATCATTTTTATTCGACTTTTTCGAGATTTGTGATAATGACTAAACTGGGAATTTCAGACAATGACTAAGACCAAAGTATGTATCGGTCCAAATATTGCGATAAAACCAATAATGAAGTTAATATTAATCCTAAAATGTTAGCAAATAGTTTTTTAGTATTTTTCATTCAATACAAGGCCTAAGAGCCAGAGTATTAAGATACTGAATGAAGTCGTTTTAAGGATGTAAGGGGACTGGGTAAGAAGTACATGGAATATGACAGACAGACAAGGAATTTCTGATGAGTTTTTCTGACATTCTTACAGTTTTTTTTAGAAGAAATAAAAAAGTGCTGAAACTGTCCGTAATGATTAGCCTCCCTGTTCTATAATGGTTATTTTTTTTTAATCATCTCACCCCAAGCAAGGCATTCCACTGCCACTATTGCGCATGGGGCTACATAGGGGAAGGTAAAGAGAAGGAGTGGTTAGACATAGGGAATGTCAGGAGGAAGGTGACAGATGAGTAAGGATACCGAGGATGAGGGTTGGGCAGATGGGAAGAGTGTTTGATACAATGGGAGCAGGTTAGTGTAATGGTTCTATAATGGTTAGCCTCCCAATTCTATAAAGGTTATAATGGTTCTACAATGGTTAGCCTCCCTATTCTATAATGGCTATAATGGTACTATAATGGTTAGCCTCCCTATTTTATAATGGTTATAATGGTCCTATAATGGTTAGCCTCCCTATTCTATAATGGTTAGCCTCCCGATTCTATAATGGCTATAATCTTGCTATAATGGTTAGCCTCCCTATTCTATAATGATTGCAATGGTTTTATAATTGTTACCCTCCCTATTCTATAATGGTTATAATGATCCTATACTGGTTAGCCTCTCTATTCTACAATGGTTATAATGGTTCTATAATGGTTAGCCTCCCTATTCTATAATAGTTATAATGATTCTATAATGGTTAGCCTCCCTATTCTATAATAGTTATAATGATTCTATAATGGTTAGCCTCCCTATTCTATAATAGTTATAATGGTTCTATAATGGTTAGCCTTCCTATTCTATAATAGTTATAATGGTTCTATAATGGTTAGCCTCCCTATTCTATAATAGTTATAATGATTCTATAATGGTTAGCCTCCCAATTCTATAATAGTTATAATGGTTCTATAATGGTTAGCCTCCCTATTCTATAATAGTTATAATGATTCTATAATGGTTAGCCTCCCTATTCTATAATAGTTATAATGGTTCTATAATGGTTAGCCTCCCTATTCTATAATAGTTATAATGATACTATAATGGTTAGCCTCCCTATTCTATAATAGTTATAATGGTTCTATAATGGTTAGCCTCCCTATTTTATAATAGTTATAATGGTACTATAATGGTTAGCCTTCCTATTCTATAATAGTTATAATGGTTCTATAATGGTTAGCCTCCCTATTCTATAATGGTTATAATGGTTCTATAATGGTTAGCCTCTCTATTCTACAATGGTTATAATGGTTCTATAATGGTTAGCCTTCCTGTTCTATAATGGTTCTATAATGGTTAACCTATAACGGTTAGTATATAATGGCTAGCCTCCCTATTTTTACCTATTTCAAGGTGTCCGCTGTGAAAGTTCGTGGTATTAGGTGTAAACGGCTAAATAGTAATTCTAAATTAAAAAATGTTTTTTCCTTTTTTTAATCTGATACTATTGTGAACGTTACATTTCGTGGATACATGGGTTGGTTTTAGAAGACATGTTTTAAACAGTAAAATTAATGTCTGCCGATATAGAAATTGAAAGTTTTAATAAAGAAAAGTAGCTCATGACGAAAATCGAATCTGCATTCTGTCATGTCTTTAATTTAGGGAAACCAATTTGAAACCAAGCGTGCTTTACTATTAAGCTACGGGAAGGCATTACAGAAAAGCGAAGCTCAATTATCTTACAGAAGAAATGCACATATCTCGTTGCGAATTTTATATTTGTTAATTTTATTTTCTTGCCCGAAAGATAAACAAAGCAGTCTTTGAGAAATTTTTGATTTGACATTATTCCTTATTAAAGTAACTGTTTAATTTAGTGGGTAAACATATCTTAGTATACTAACGAAGATTAACGAAACTTGGTTATAAACAACCGACAATTTGAAATGATTGGTTTGAACATTATTTTTTATCGATACTTGTATTTAAGTAGATATTCTGTTTTAAATTAAACAGTATTATATATTTATAGCTACCGGCCTGATTATTTACGATAAATTTTTTATTACGAAAATGTGTAAAATCCTGCCGAGTGACACACATTTTCGTAATAAAAATTTATCATAAACACTCAGGCCAGTAGATATAAATATATAATACTGTTTAATTAAAAACAGAATATCTACTTAAATACGAGTATCGATCAAAAATAATGTTCAAACAAATTGTTTCATATCTTAGTATACATCCATGTCTTTTTTTTTTAAAGGAGACATATTTTCTTTATTATGGTAAACCACCTCTAGAGCTATAGGTCTACTCAATTATGAAGAAGAGGCTTGAGTAAAAGAAATGTGGTTCTGTAGAAGCATGTTGAGAATATCATGGACGGATAATATGAGTAACAATGACGTTTTAATGAAAATTAAAACAAAAAAAAAATGGCACTAATACTCTGAATCAGGAAGAGGCAGTTAAAGTTTGTAGGGCACATAATGAGAAAAGAGGACTTGGAAAATTTAATGCTCCGTGGGCAAACTGAAGACTAAAAGAACAAAGAAAAACTATGCATAAATGACCTTGAAAGCTTGAGTAAATTGTTATTAGAACAAAGCTTAGGAGAGGTACCAAAATAACAAACTTTATCAAGAGCCACAAAGGACAGGAAATTGTGGAGAGCCCTGACCTCCAGAATCCTGAAGAGCTACAGCACATAGAAGAAGATGAAGGTTTAATTTCATTCTTTCACTGGATGTTTACACAAACACATGAATAATCCCTCTAAATATAATATCGATAGTAATATATATATATATATATATATATATTATACATTATATTTTAGAACATGTACAAATTTTTTATCCCCTACAAAATGTACATTTTATTTCGACATTGAGATGTCTTATGAGACATTGTAATTTCATTGTAATGTTCTAAAATATAATTTATAATAAATATTCAAAGCTGTATATTATATATCGAGCACTGTTTTAAATGAATGTATTGGACGTTGTAAATTTTTCTTCGTTCCTTATTCATTCGTGTGTGTATATATATATATATATATATGTGTGTGTGTGGGGGGGGGGGTACCTATTGTGTTTGTATATATTTAAATAGTCGGCGCCATCTCACATTCGAACATTGGGATAGTCATCCTCTGTTCTTATTCCATCTAGTGGCAGTGGCGAAGATAGTCTACTCCTGAAGAGACGTGAGCAGGAGTCACACAATGGCGGAAGGCGAAGGTGGATGCCACTCGGCGAATCGGGCACTCCTGACAGTATGGCGCTGTTAAATTAATAAACGTCTCCTATATTTTCCTTAGCCTTTCACTCTGTCGGATTCAAATATATAATTGAGCTATATTTCATAACAATTCACACACACACACACACACACACATATTTTTTAGAAAAGATTTTAAATTTATAATAAATTTAAATTTATATATAAATTTAAAATCTTTTCTAAATTATATTACTCTGTTAAATTAAATAAATGAATTTAACATTGAGTTCTTTTGAGTTCGTCTCTATCGGAATTTACCTGGATTGTATACCAAGTGTGCTACGTTATATATATATATATATAGACAGAGAGAGAGAGAGAGAGAGAAAGAGAGAAATGTACGATGGACAAATTGTTTAAATGACGCAAAAAGGAAAATAACTCTTGAAATTTCATTTTAGAAGATATATTTACCAAAATTACATCAAAATACCTTGAAATACTAAAGAGTAAAATTATTCAATAAAATCGTCATTAAACCACGACCCCCATACGACTTCGGAATCTCTTGCAACTCAACTAGACAGTCTCCTTGTTTAAGTTGCTGCCATAATTCTTGCCTTTAGTTCATTTTTCGGTATTACAAAAGGTTTTCTTGATCTCTCACTCAACTGCACCCTACACATAATAGTTAGGGGTGTTGCAGTCTAGAGAGTTAGATGTAAATAGTGATGATAGCCATGACAGCGTTCCACTGCTTGGGTGGCATGGGGCAGTTTCCTATTGCCAGACATAGGGTCTTCTAGCAGCAACCGTCTTAACTCTTACCTCTTTAAGGCATTTGTTGTAGGCTCGCGTAATTGAGTTTGAGGCCCTATGGGAAGATGAATAGAGACATAACGTCGCCATGACTAGTGATCACGCCAAACACCATGATGTTGCCTTGATATATCATCCACCTCCTTCCATATCCTCTTCATTGTCCTCAGATTGCCACTCAAACACTCTGAAATGTTAGTATTTTAGCTTCTGTCACGAATGTCAAGAAGTACAGCATGCCGTTTGCAAATTTCCGTCGGAGTGAATTGCGTTATGATGCGCTGTTTCTCACTGACGGTGCCCAGCTGAACCTGCTACGCTGTGCAGTCGACGGAATCAAAAGCAAACAAAACGAATGCACGAAATTAAAAACGATATTGCGGCAATTTATCCATTGCACTCTGCATTGCAACCGCGGGGCGCCGAGTTCGAATTCCTTTTGAATTCCTTGCATTCACTTACGCACAAATAACCTTGGGAAAGGTATTAACCTGTCTCTTCCCTCCAGTTATGGGTTTAATGATAAGACAGATTGGGTTCAATAAACTTGGCTGGCAACCAGTTTACCGCAGAAAGCAATGGCAACCTACTGCGTGATAATTTTCAGCCCAGTCAGCCATGTCTCTTTCGAGACATGATCGCCCAAAGCGTGTATCACCTATGGCACTTAGCTGACTGACCCTGTATATATGTGATAAAAATATAGTTTTTCAGGTTGGCTTTATTTATGGCTAAAAGTGCTCAATACGAGGGACAGAGCGAGTGTAAATATAAAAGTGAATTCTGAGGTCAACAACATTTAACCATCGTCTTTACTGTTTGGTTTGTTTTGCAGCTAACATCTTTGCTTCAAAAACGTATTTTTGTTGCTAACATTTTTCTTTCAAAAACATATTTTTGTAGGTAACATTTTTCCCTTAAAAACGTATTTTTGTTGGTAACATTTTTCCTACAAAAACATAATTTTGCTGCTAACATTTTTCGTTCAAAAACATATTTTTGTTGCTAACATTATTCCTTCAAAAACGTATTTTGTTGATAAGATTTTTCCTTCAAAAATATGTTTTTGTTGGTAATACTTTTTTAAAAACGTATTTTTGTTGGTACCATTATTCCTTCAAAAATGTTTTCGTGGTAATATTTCATAAAAGTATGTTTTTATACTTTCATAGTGTTTTGACCACAGTTTGGGGGTTAACTATTTGCCCATAGCTGGGACCCTAACAGGTGCTACCGCTCAGGGTCAGGGTGGACTCGGGAACGACTCGGGAAGACGTGGTTCCATGCCCCTCACAACCTCCCAATCAAAGGCTTTTCTGCCGGATGCAGTTTACCGTCATGCCTAGGACCGTCTCTTTACTGAATTAGAAATTTAAAATGTTGAAAAGGAGATGGGAGTTAAATGAGTTGAATATATGAATCGCGATCCGACAAAATGAATTAATAAACATTTCAAGAAAACCTTTTTATTTTAAAAAATTCAATATCTATCTATCTATCTATCTATCTATCTATCTATCTATCTATCTATCTATCTATCTATCTGCGGTTCCACAGATTGGTTAAAATGACAACATGAAACTCCAAAGAAAATTTTATCGTCAAAATCACTATTATTAAAATTAAAGACCAGAGTATATTTTTATTATCAAATTATATCTTGTTTTTCTTGCGTCAGAGAGGGTGGGGACAAAGGTGAATATGTTTGTTTTTTTTGTTTTTTTTTAATCATTTCACCCCGAGCAAGGCGGAAACGCCACTGATGTGCAGGGGGTTACATAAATGTAAAAAGATTAATTAGAAAAGAGTGAGGAGTACAAGCTAGTTAGAAAGGAACAATAGAAAGCTGAGAAAGAAGGTGCGATGACAGATACATAGGTGGAGAGAAAGGGAAGGTTATACAGGGGAGGGGAGAGAGCTAGAGTCCAGTGGTTAGTAGATGAGTATTAACTTTGCATTTAAATTTCTGGAGGTTGTAGCCGTCAGGAAAGCAAGAATACGGGAGTGAGTTCCACAGGCGGGAAGTGCGAGAGAATTTTAGCGTAATTTTTGCGTAGAAAAACACATTGAATTGGAAATTCTTGCAAAGATAAAATCATATAAATTACAAACGATTATAGAGAACTGGTGTACAAGATTCTCAAACAATCATCGTCAGGTACTGAATTAAAAAACCGTCCATAATCACTACCGGCCATAATTATTAGACAACCCTAGTGTTTTAAAAAAATGATGTATTTCATACAATTTTTTAGTATTTATTGCGAAGTGAATAATTCTAAATGAAAATAGAATGGTTGATTGTGTTAATATTGCATAATAACATGTCCAACAATTAAATTTATAAATATTTATTAATTACCTATATTGCAGTTTCATCAACGAAAGTATGAAGAAAATTTAGGATGATTCGGACAATTTCATCTTTGCTTCCTTGCCTTGTAAAATTTTGCAAAGTAATAATAACAAAAGAATCATTATATTTTTATTTAGCAATAAATACTAAAAAAATACAAAATACATCATTTCTTTAAAAAAAACTGGGGTGACCTAATAATTATGGCCGGTAGTATATATATATATATATATATATATGTGTGTGTGTGTGTGTGTGTGTGTGCGTGTATGTGTGTGTGTGTGTGTGTATGTGTGTGTGAGAGAGAGAGAGAGAGAGGGGGGGAGATTTTCTTTGTGTGTGGAGCGAAGATGGCAAAAGCATTGCATTTTTATTTGCTTGCAGATTTTTTCACTCTGAATTCATTTTCGACGCGCTGTGAATTTGTGGTTAAGTAGTTTCAGCAACCAAGCAAAATAAAATGTATTTCAACGCCCTCTGCTTTTTGGTCATCATTAGAAATTCTTTTTATTTTATTTGGTTCCCGCTCTTTGTACCTTGCCGAACAGATTGGCAGGGGTCAGGTGAAATGTTTTAGCGTGTAGAATTTCCACGTCTACGCAAGCGAAAGATATGAACGAAGATGGGGTCGTGAGAAACAGAGGTGGTTAGTAAAAATATGGGTCTGCTTGATTTCTTTCTGATGGTATTTCTATCTGTACACCACCTTCTTTAAAGTCTGGGACGTTAGGTTGGGATGTAGAGGCAAAAAGAAATAAAAAGATGGGAGGTAGAAAAGCAAAGTGGTTGGCATTAGGGAAAGTTCGGGGCAGGGTCGAAGGATAACTTTCTTTTAGGTGTTTCCAGACTCTTTGACTGGTTGAATAGGCTGAGAAGTGTGGGAGGAAGGTACATTCAGAGGCAAGGAAAAAGATTTTTTTTTTCTTGAACAAAACTGAGCGTCTGTTGGTGATTTCATATCATAGCCCGCCTTTTGCGATTCGGTCCTTTGTCTTATCTCTACCACATTCGACTGACAGGGTGCCCCCCTCCGAAAAAAAAACAGGAAATTTGGTACAATTAATTTAATTGTTGGAATTTTTGTTACAGATACTTGAAACAAAAGCAAAGGATAGAAATTTAGTACCTTAAGGCAGAACAAAGAACAAATATTAGATGTGGAGTTCAAACTCTGGCAAAAATCTCCTGGTATTTTTTCAGTTTCCAATTGGATGTTCTTTCGTATAGAGAACAAGTCAGTTGAGTGCCATACATGATACACGCTTTGGGCGATCATGTCTCCAGAGAGACATGACTGACTGGGCAGAAGATTATCCCGCAGTAGGTTGCCATTGCTTTCTGCGGTAGACTGGTTGCCAGCCAAGGCTATAGAACCCAATCTGTCCTATTATTTTACCCATAACTGGAGAGAAGAGACGGATTAATACCTTTACCAAGGTTATTTGTGCGTAAGTGAATGCAAGGAATTTAACTGGAATTCGAACTCGGCTCCCCAATTTCTCATTCCGAGCCGATATCCACTGCACCACAAAATCGCTGAAAAAATGCATGCACTCCCAATCAAAACTTTAAGACCACTTAAAAATCATTAAAAAGAATTTTTTTTTACGGATAGATTTTAAACTCCTCCCACTTAAGGTTACCAATACTACAATCTAAAAGGTTATGGAAACAAAAAGCTATATTCCAAACATTTTATTCAGAAATTTACATTTTTATAAAATGAGGCTTTTTACACTTTTTACACTTTTTTTTCAAAATTATAAGACCAGGGGTATAAATTGTTAGATCTATGGTAATTCCAATGTTTTTAGTTCAGTTAGAGATTAGCAATCACTGCGTAAAGGTGCTACCATGCCTAAAGCAAGCAAACTTACCGAAGTTGAGCGTTCTCGAATTCTAGAATTCCATAAGCAAGGTTTGTCACAGCGGGCGATCGCAGCTAAGGTAAATCGCAGTAAAACTGTGATTTGCAACTTTCTAAAGAACAGTGAGAATTATGGAAAAGCAAAATCCTCTGGTAGGCCCCAAAACATTTCTCCTGCATTGGGTAGGAGAATAAGACGGGTTGTTATGAAAGACGGGGGACTTTCTTCTAGTCAAACTAAGGCAGTCACAGATGCTGATTGCAGTCCCGTAATCATCAAACGACACTTACGACAAAAAGGCATGGTAAATAAACAAATTCCTCGGCTGCTTTCACGTCACAAGGTGGACCGCTTAAAGTTTGGTCGTGAAAACCAAACATGGGATGTTGAGAAGTGGAAGAAAGTCCTGTTTTCTGATGAGAAAAAATTCAATCTAGATGGTCCTCATGGCTTCCAACGATATTGGCATAACAAAAACATGCCTCCTGAAATTTTCTCCACACGTCATAGTGGTAGAGGGTCCCTAATGATATGGGGTGCCTTTTCTTACAGAGGGACGATGGAGCTCCAGGTGGTGCAGGGTCGTCAGACAGCGGCTGGTTATGCTAGCATGCTACAAAAAAGCATATTTGATGATGGAGGGCCATCGTTTGAGTGGGGATGGATGGTTATCCCAACAGGATAATGCTGCAATCCACGCTGCAAGACGGGACCTTTCTACAAGAAAATGGGGTCCATCTCTTAGGACATACTGCATGCTCATCGGACTTGAACCCAATTGAAAATGTTTGGGGATGGATGACAAGAGATGCTTATCGGAATGGCAAACAATATTCAACAAAAAATGAATTTCGTGAAGCCATCTTCAGAAGCTGGAGCAACATCCCCCGCACCTTAATGGAAACGCTTATTTCTAACATGACCGACAGAGTTTTTGAAGATTTTTAAGTGGTCTTAAATTTTTGATCTGGAGTGTAGTATGAAAAAAAAAAAAGTCCCCAAATTAAATAAAAACGATCTTTTTCCATCAAAATGTATTATTATTATTAAAAAGAAAATCATTTTGTTTTAATTATTTAACTCTTTCTAACACGTTCTCAATTTTAGTAAAAAAAAAAAATACTTTGATTTTAATTTGCGGATTAATTTGCTGTAATAATACTGCACAATAACATGTGCATCAAGTGAATTTATAAATATCTAATAATTACCTATACTGCAGTTTCATCAATGAAAGAATGAAGAAAATTTAGGGTGATTCAGACGAGTTCATCTCTGCTTCTTTGCCTTGTAAAATTTTGCAAAGTAAATAACAAAAGAACCATTCTATTTTCATTTAGAATTATCCACTTAAAAGTAGTATGAAATACATCTTTTCTCTTAAAAAACCGGGATGGACTAATAATTATGGCCGGTAGTGAACAACTGATGGTGGTAGGAATTCAAATTATTTTGACTCAAGATTATTTTGTCACGACTAAAAAATCTTCCTGTCCCTTGTCGCTGTTAATAAGTTTTGCCTTTTTGCTTTTTTCTCAAACCCTGTTCTACAATTCATTTACTCAAGATTATCAAGTATGTTACACGCTGTTCGTCTTGGTCTCTTTTCCCCTCAATTTATCCCGTGAGTATCAGTTTTTCCAAGCCTTTTTTCCTCATTACGTGCCACAGAATTTCAACTGCTTCTTCCTCATGTTAAGTATGTTTCCTTTTTACAGTATTTACATTATTCGGACTAGTGTCCTCAACTTTGTTGCCATTTGTACGACGTTTCGACTGTTGTACGCTCCAGCCTTCTTCAGGTGCTAGGAATTTCGAACCGAACAATCACTGGGGTGTATGAACTCCATTCCTTGCGTACTAGTGCCTCTTTTCGTAGTCATAAGTTATCTCCCTCTAACCCAGTAAGTTACTTGTTCACCACTGCTGTAGCCTGGTATACTTTGGGTCAAAGGAACTCTTTGGGTCAAAGGAACTAACCAACGTCTATATCTACAGGGCCATGTGTTCTTAAGGACAGTGGTGAACAAGTAACTTACAGGGTTAGAGGGAGATAACTCTAGACTACCAAAATGTTTCCTTTCTGTTACCGTTTTCTTTAAAATCTCATCGTGGCTCACATGTTTAGTCTATGGTATCCTTAGCATCTTTCTGTAGAACCAAATTTTTGTTGCTTCAAGTCTCTTCTTCATTTTTGAGGAGATTGTCCAGCATTCACTGCTAAGAAGGCATATATCATCACGTAACAGTTTAATACTCTTTGTTTTTAACGAATAGATAATAGCTGTATAATCCTATTTAATGGATTCGTTCGAAATGTGGCCTCTAATTTTTTAATTTTATTTATTAATTTTTTCTCTCTGCTTGCATTCATTTTGTTCTTTATTTCTTTCTTTTTTACTATCATCGTCTGCTTTTATCTAACACCCTTTCTTTACCTTAACTCTACAATATGTTACTGTCTCTACTTCTCTCCCTCTTTCTTTGCCTTTCTCGAAACTTTTAAGTCTCTTCTCCTTCCCCTTCTAATCCTTCCTTTTCTCTTAATCCTTGCATCTATCCGTCTCTCCTCTTACATTCTTTAGTTGCCTCGTCTTCCTCTCTCGTTGTCACTCTCTCTCCCTCTTGCCATGTCTACCTCACTCTATGTATCTCTCTCGCTCTTGCCTTTATCTAATTGCCCCTTTTTCTTCACTCTGTCTCACTCTCCCTCTTGCCTTCACTAATTGGCCTCCTCTTTGTCTCTCTCTCCCTCTTACCTTCTTTAATTGCATCGTCTTCCTCACTCTTTTTCTTTCTCTCCCTCTTGCCCGCACTAATTGGCCTGTCTTTCTAATTCTTTGTCTGTCTCTCCCTCTTGCCTTCTCTAATTACCTCGTCATCCTCTCTCTTTGTCTTTCTCTTTCTCGCTCTTGCCTTCTCTAACTTCGACGTCTTTCTCACTCTTTGTCTCTCTCTCCCTCTTGCGTTCTCTAATTGCCCCGTCATCCTCTCTCTTTGTCTCTCTCTTTCTCGCTCTTGCCTTCTCTAACTTCTCCGTCTTCCTCACTCTTTGTCTCTCTCTCTCCCTCTTGGGTTCTCTAATTGCCCCGTCTCATCACTCCTTTTCCTCTCTCTCTCTCCATCTTGCGTTCACTAACTGTCCCGTCTTCCTCACTCTTTGTCTCTCTCTCTCCCTCTTGCGTTCTCTAATTGCCCCGTCTTCATCACTCCTTTTTCTCTCTCTCCCTCTTGCCTTCACTAATTGCCACCTCTTCCTCACTCTTAGCCCCTCTCTCTCTTTTAACTTCTCTAATTGCTCCATTTTCCTCACTCTTTTTTCTCTCTCCCTCTTGCCTTCTTTAATTGCCCCATCTTCCTCACTCTTTGTCTCTCCTACTCATTCTCTTTACCTCTTTCTAACAGCCTTTTTCTTTCTTTATCTTTACCAGCTTCCGTCTTATCTCTCTCGCTCTTTCCATTTTTCCTGACTTACCCCTTTCTCTTCTCTCCACCCGTCCCTTTAACCCTAAGTTCTTTGTCTACGTTATCTATGCTAATATATGCTGACCCGTGTTTGCCCCCATCTCGCTGTCACATATGACTCCTTTCGCTTACCTCATAAAATTCTTCAATTCTTCATACATTTTACTCCTACACTGTGGAATCCTCTACCCAGTTGACTTCTTTGTTCCAATTTTTTAGCTTAGTGTTTTTCGTTCCCCGTCTTCAAGCCCTTCTTGTTGCCTCTGTCCCTCAACCCTGCCTTAGTCCGTGTCGCTTCTACTTGACTACGATGTCTGCATCGTTTCCAAGGCGAAGGAGAACCGTGAGAAAGTCGTTCCAAACGAAGCCGGCCATATTGGAGACACTCATCTGTTGCCAGCATTGCCAGTGATGCCGCAATAATGAATTCTTTGTCGCTCGTTTTATTTATTTATTTTTTTCTCTCTCTCTGGTTCAGTCACTGGATACAAAAATGAATTACAGGCAGTAATTTTTTTTGCGTATGAAATCCCGCAATTATGTCACCTTACAAATAGTTCAACATGGCAGCGGTAGATTCGTATCCTAGGCATCAATTTGCACGAAACAAAAGAAATGACATGACAGAACGAATAACGAATCAAGTAATTTTTTTTGCAAAGGACATAATAAAAATTACGTAGTGTAATTATTTTCATGCGGTGATATCGAGAGAATAAATAATATATATATATATATATATATATATATATAGAGAGAGAGAGAGAGAGAGAGAAAGAGAGAGAGGGGGAGAGAGAGAGAAAGAAAGAGACAGAGACAGAGACAAAAACGACACAAAAAGGGATAAGTAAAGTTTCAAATGCATTTTAAAGTTTGAAATAATTTTAAGCATTTAAAACTAAAATAAAAGCTTAAAATTATTATATATATATATATATATATATATATATATATATATGTGTGTGTGTGTGTGTGTCTGTGTGTGTGTGTATATATATATATATACACACACACAGACACACACACACACACACACACACACACACACACACATATATATATATATATATATATATATATATATACTAATGAGATGCTTATAGAATAGTGCTGAATGCAGTATAACAGAGCAAAAATATATATTAATAAATATAGATACTATCCTACGCTTTAAGCACGACTCGGAGTTCCATGCATTACGCAATCATCAGGTGCAGATTATGAACTCAAAAATATGATATAAAATGCACCTGATGATTGCTTAATGCATAAAAATTCGATTTGTGCCTAAAATGTTTGACAATATATAGTCATCCGCAGACAGATCTGTTTCGCTGTATCACAGCTCATCAGTACGGTTAGACTCCGATTGCCTTTTAACCCAAGATTGAAACCCGACCGAATTGGCGTCAGTCGGCGATTCTACCTCTGGGCTACGAGCGTTCGGTAGAAGAAGGCAGACTTTTTAGCGTGTATATTACACACACACACACACACACACACACACACACACACACACACACACACACACACACACACACACAAAACACCGTTGCGTGAGTGTTCTTAAAAAAACGCTAAACAGTAAAATCATTTATTAAAAATCGCCTGAAGACACAACTCATGGTAGAAACCTAGGTCGCCTAATAACTTGTTGATAAAAGGAAAATATTCAAAAGTTCTACAATATTATTGTATTGAACACTTTTTAATACAAATATGCACTAGTCTAATCTTATTATGACCAAAATCTAAGTAATTATACAATCAATCAAGCAATCAATCAATCAATATATATATATAATTATTAGACGTTATTTCTAGTGGATAGTCATATTTGTTCAGGCACAATTTACCCGTTTTCTTTCTTTATAAATACTCTTTACTGATATATAATCTTGAATACGAACATTTCAGAGTGTTTGGGCATTAATGTAAGGACGGTGCAGAGGAGTTGGAAAGAGTGGGATGATATATCCAGTCAACATTATGGTGCTTGGAGAGATCACTAATGATGGCGACTTTATGCCTCAATCCATCTTCTCACAGGGACTCAGACTCAACACGGGGGCCCAGATCAAGTTCCTTCAGGAGGGTGTGCTGCCCTGAGTCAAGACGGTGGCTGCTATTGGATCCTATGTCTGGAAACAGGAAACTACACTATGCCACACAAGCAAGAGGACGTAGTCATGACTGTCCGATAACTTCTGCGACCACGTCACCCCTTACACCTAACTCTCAGGACTGAAACTACCTTGTTTATTATGTGAGTGATGCAATTAAACGAGAGCACAACAAAACTCCTTGTAACACTAAATGGCAATATTCGTCAACTGAAACAAGGTTACCGTCCAGAAGAGTTGCAGGAGATTTCGAAGTCGTCTGAAGGCCGTGGTTGAAACCGATGGCGATTTTACTGAATAAATTTACTCTTTAGTATTTCAAGATAATTTTGCGTAATTTTGGAAAATATATCTGAAATTGAGTGGTTAGTGTCATTTCCATTTTTTGCATAATTTAGTCGACAATTTATCCATCACACCCTAGGTATACACACACACACACACACACACACACACACACACACACACACACACATACATACATATATATATATATATATATATATATATATATACTTACCTATTGCCTTAAATACTAACATTAAATTTTACATCTTACATTAAATCTTACCTATTGCACACCACAAACTGTGATCTAATTTAACATTTAAAATTTAATAGAAAAAATAGATTTCCTTTCCAAAATCTAAAATTAAAGTTAAATATACAAAATTAGATTAATTATAAAATTATAAATTATAATTATAAAAACTGTGCTTAAATACAAAAATATTCTATAGTTGTACAAATAAGCGGTAAGTCTAATCCCATCCCCCCACCCCTTACACCTCCCTAATCTGCTCCACTAAGAAATCCAAAGGATAAAGTCTAGTCGCAAGATCATAAAACTTACAATCTTATCTGCTAATGTTAAATCCGTCTACAAAATTCCCAGACACTCATTAATCAACTATATTCACTACCCACACCACTTTCTTCAAAATTCAAACCGACATTTCAAAAGACTTATTCCCTTATCACTAACCCACACCAACATCCCACACACAACTCACCAAATATAAGAAAAGAGGCTTTACAATTATGTCCACACCACCTGATGAGACACTGTAGTTTCAATATCGAAACAAATGTACGATTTGTAGTAGATAAATAAAAGATTTGTACATGTTCTAAAATATAATTTATGATATATATATATATATATATATATATATATATATATATATATGTGTGTGTGTGTGTGTGTGTGTGTGTGTGTGTGTGTGTGTGTGTGTATGTGTGTATTTAGGCAGAAAATTTACTTTTAGACATGTCAGATTAAACAAATTGCAAACATTGTGTCTGCTTATTTTTAATAAAATCCGTTCATTCTGTTAGAATTACATGACAAATATAACATAAGCACCCTTTTTATATAAATATGTATTTAACTACCCAGTATTTAAAAAATAGTAAATAATCTAATGTCTTATTGAATTTCAGAATCTTTGCCTTTAAAATTAATATAGTTGCAACCCTTATTTTTGGGTAATGTCGTGTATAAAGGTCTGTATTTACAAAAATCGGCACGTTTATACACAAAATTTCAAAGTTTGTTTTTTAAATATTCAGGCCGCTGAATAGTTGTAAACTCTTTTTAGCTTATAATTAGTGAATATAGTTTTTAGTTAATAAGAATATTACGTAATGGCTATAAATTAATACAGAATTTTAAAAGATTTAAAACTTTATAAATGATGTCAATTAAACAAATACTTTTCAAAACTATTTATTCCCTTGAAAAATGCTTTTTATGAAGACAACAGTATCCATATTTATTTGTTTTTTGCAAGAATTTAAAATCAGTGTTTATTTTTTCTGTAACCGATGCAATTTCTTTTGTTTCTCCCCAGGCAAGGCGGTACCGCCACTGATGCACAGGGGGTTACATAAGAAAGTAAAAGTTTAAGCAGAAGGAGAGCGAAAAGAAGACGAACCAGTTAGAGGGGGTGGCAGAGAAAGGGCAAGAGAAAGATGCGAATACAGGTGTGATGACAGTTGCGAAGGTGGAGTGAGAAAAGAAAAAGAACAAGATACTCTGGGTGATGTAGAAATGAAGAGGGAAGGACTAAAGTCAAGGTGGATAAGAGATTAAAACTGACATTGCATTTAAATTCCTGGAGGTTGTAGCCGTTAGGAAAGAAAGTATATGGAAGAGAGTTCCACAGAGTGGGGTGGGGAATGCGAGATGCTGCTGGAGTAGAATTTTTGCCTGCATTTGGTTGATCTAATTGTAAATGGGTGGGACCTTGTTGCCAGTTTAGCTACTCGAGTAAATTCTTGTGGAGGGGGCACCAGTGACCTAAGCTCGTCGAAGCAGAAGCCATGGAAATATTTGTAGAAGAGACAGAGGGAAGTCACATCTCGCCGGTGAGAAAGTGGCTGGAGTCGAGCTGACAGGTCGGGACCAATCACATTAGAGATTCTCCTTTGGAACCAGTTGAGAACAGCAGGGGTGCTTGACCAGATATGACAACAGTATTCTGAGCACGGTCGGAGGGTTGATTTGTATATGTGCAAGATAAGATTCAGGCGGAAAAAACTTCCTGGCCCGACACAATGAACCAACTTTCCTAGCAGTGGATTTTGCTATTGATTCAATGTAATGGTTTCATTTGAGGTCGGAAGAGAGGGTGAGGCCGAGTAGGCGCAGTATATTGCTTTCAGGGAGACGCGCTTGGTCCATGTTTATGTGAGGCTAGAGAGACTGCCTGTGATGATTGACAGATAGCAGCTTCGCTTTAGAAGCGTTGAAATTTACAAGCCATTTCTTATCACAGTCTATCACAGAGTGAAGGACTTTCTCAAAATCGGCCGCGAGGTTATGTTTGTCCGCCTCGCTGGATTTCTTAATGATGAAGGAGTAAATTGTGGTATCATCTTCGTAGATGTCTGCTTGGGATTTGATTACGTCAGGGAGATCATTTATGAAGATTCGAAAGAGCATCGGGAGTAGAATAGAGCCCTGGTTGACGCCAGCGTTCATGTGTAGGCATGCCTGTTCAAGACGACCATAATTATGCGATTTGTTAGGAAAGATTGGATCAAACCAAGCAATCGCCCAGTGATACCATAACATCGTACCTTGCGCAGAAGGTCCGCGTGTCAGACTCAAATGCTTTCGAGATATCCAGGGCTACAGCTCGAGCTTCGCCTGACTTATGGAGGGCCTGATATATGTACTCTGTGATGGTCGTTAGCATGTCGGCAGTAGAGCTGGCAAAGCGGAAACCATACTGTCTATTTGAGAATAGTTTATGGGCAGTAAGATGCTGAACTATTTCAGCACTGATAATAGTCTCGAACAGTTTTCCGAAAATTAGTACGAGGCTGAAAGGGCAATAACTGGATGGGACCGATGAGTCCTCTGAGTTTTTAAATACAGAGACTACAGAGGTCTTCGAAAAGGCAGGAAAACAAGAAGCAGAGAGGCAGTCATTATAGAGTTTAGAGAAGACAGAGGAGAATTCAGAGGCACATTTACTAACTTATGGCTTCCTACCGCCGCTGACGCAAGAAAAATATCTCAACTAAAATTTTGAAGGCTCTAAAAAAAGATAAAAAATATAATTTAATAAGCAAGAAGTCCTCTGATCTTTTCTCTCAATAATTAAGATAATAAAAGTTTGTTTTTGTTAAGTTTTTTATCATGGTATGCTCATTTCTAGCGCATCTGTGAAGGTTCCGAGAATTTTAAGTGACTTTGTTAAACGACGCAAGTGTTCCGCGTTGCATCAGGAGCAGATATTTGTTGAATCACTATCAACATCTACTGAACGCACTTTGGCAAAATTTGTGCTAGCCTAAAAAACCCGTTAAATCTCGTCATTTTCTCGTACTTTTTCAGTTGTATTATATACATATATATATATAAACTGCGCCTCCTCGGAATAACTCTCACATCAGACAACAAGTGGAATAACTATATAGAATCCATATCTAAATCCGCTGCTAAGAAATTCGGTTCACTGTGTAGGGCCAGGAGGTTTTTCCCGTCTGAAACAATTCTGCATATATATAAATCTACCATCCGCCCGTGCATTGAATATTGCTGCCATATCTGGTCGGGTGCTCCTGCTATCCACCTAGGTGTCCCCGACCAAATCCAACAGAGAGTCTGTAATGTGATCGATCTCGACTTGACAGCTAGGATACAGTCGCTTTCTCACCGACGCAATGTGGCTTCCCTGTGTCTCTTCTGCAAATAGTTTCACGGCTTCTGCTTAAATGAATTTCCTCGAGCCACAAGATTAGCAACTAGGTCCCACCCTTTTACTGTGAAACCGATAAATTGTAAACACAAATTCTACTCCATCAGCTTTTTTTCTCGCACTTCCCGCCTGTGGAATTCCCTTCCGCTTACTTGCTTTTCCGACAGCTATAATCTTCAAGAATTCAAATGTAAAGTCCATAGTCATCTTCTGTCTCACTAACTTACATCCTCTCTCTCATGCTTTTTTTCTCCGTCCACCCCACTCATCAGTATTTTCTTCCTTCTCTTACCCACTTCCTGACATCCCCTGCAACCTGTCATTCTTTCACATAACATTCCTCCTATGTAACCTCCTGCGCAATAGTGGCGGTTAAATGCCTTGCTTGGTACCACACGATTATAAAAAATATATATATATATATATATATATATATATAATCCTGTATTTACCCAAATGTTTGCAATTAATTCCAGATTCTTGTTTTATTTACACTTTGCAATTGTTTCTTCTTGAATGAAATCCAGTCATTTGAAAGTAATTGCCAGGAAGCAAACACATTCATCAAATCGAGCATTTGGCTGAATGACCTTTGAATCTGAGATAAAGTATATCAGTAAGATACTCCTAATGAATATTTCACTCGGAAAAACTGAATTTTTATCACGTTAAATTCAACTTTGAAGGTGATTAATTCTGCGTTGAATTAATTTTCTTCCGGTAGATTAAACATGTCTCCGATTCTTGTCGAAAAGGTTTTTGTTTGTTTTTCCCCTCCTTCGTCTTTTCAAGTTTGACTGACTTCAAAATCGCTCGCTATTTTTGAATCCGACGATGAACATCAAATGAACTGTCGTTATTCAGGGTCCTGCTCTGGAGAAAGTAAGGCAGAAATGAGTAAAGAATGGAGTGGTGGCAAGAAAGGAGAGAGGGTGAGAAATGGTAGAAAAGAATAGGGTGGGAGAGAGAGAGAGAGAGAGGGAAGAAGAGGATAAGAAGAAGAAGTATAGAGAGGCAAGTGCAGAACGAGGGATAGAAAGAAAGAGAGAGTGAGAGAGCGAGAGAGTTAAAGGGAGATAATGAAAAAAAAGAAAAAAGGAAGAAAAAGATAGTGAAAGGAACAATGAGAGAAAGAGGATTTAAACGAGGGATAAAAAACGGATCCAGGACTAATTTCAACTCGGAACTAACTTCAACTCGGAACCAGCTTCAACGCGGAATTAATTTTAACTCTTCCGAGTTGAAATTAATTCCGTGTTGAAACTAATTCCGAGCCGAAACCTGCTCCGAGCCGAAACTAATTCCGACTTGAAATTAGCTCCGAGTTGAAATTAATTCCGTAACATATAAAAAGAATTTTACTGGTTTATGTTATCTATAATTATACACCCCCCAAAAAAAACATAACTGATTAAATTATTATTTCATCTCTTAAGCTCTTTTAGAACTTTTAACCATTATCAAACTTTCTACAATTGATTTTGTTAAATTGCTATTTCGATTTAAACATTATCTGCAGCAGGTTTTATTGTCTCTTTTATCAAGTGTCCAGAAGTTTACTCAAATATATTAATGTCAGCACAGAATAGGATCTGTTCTGGTGTCTTTGGAACATTTTTTTGCAAAGTGGGCAACACTCAATATTGCGAAGTGTGACAAGGTATTGTGTTGCATAAATATATATTTAATGTTTCTTCGTTGAGACTCATATTTCTCAAGAACTTACAATCATTCTCTGCATTTATCTTGACAACGTCATCAACTTTGAAGAGATCAATAATTTTACGAACTGTAATACTGTTCTACTGCGGGATAATCTTCTGCCAAGTCAGTCATGTCTATTTCGAGATATGATCGCCCAAAGCGTGTTTCACGTATGGCACTTAATTGACTGAATACTCACTATAGAGTCAATTGTTCTCTAACTTGATTATTTTTATGAAAGGTTCGACCAATAACTCATTCATGGAGTTTCACGTCTATTACTAAAATACTACTATTGAGAATTAGATTTTCACGTCGGGCTTTTTCCAACTACCAAGGATTCTGGTAAATTCTCAATAGCAGATTATGCAGATATTTACATTCTAGCTAATTCACTTTTCTTGATTATTACACTTTTAATTTTTTTCAAATCACTTTTGTGTCATTAAAAAAGAATTTTTTAAATTATTGCCAGTGATTTGTTTTTTTTTAAGCAAGAATCGTTTCCATTTTTAAAAATTATTTATAAAGTTTTAAGTCTTTTACTGTATTAATCTGTGGCGATTATATTGTTATTGAGTGCAAAATATAATTATTAACCATAAATTTGAATTTTTTCTGTGTGTATAAGACGTGCCATGTTAAAAATGATTTCCTACGACATTTGAAGCTAAAAGTAAGTAATATTTGTTTTAATTTACTTTAATTAAACGTTAAATCTATCTTAAATAAAGTTTCAAAAAGTTATATTTAATTTTTGAAGAAAATATTTTATAATAAAGCGAAATATTTTTGTCGACATATTTATCAATATGGCCAATATTAGCGATATTAAAAAATATTTCCAATAAATTTAAATTCCGCTTAAAACACAATAAATTGTTTTGCTTATTTAAAATATTAAATTAATCAATTAGTTTTTAATTAAAACTAATAGTTAATTTAGGTAACAAACAATAGCGTGCATAAAGCAGAAAGAAAAGAAATAGTGTGGATAGTGTATCATAGCACATCGGACAAGAGAAGTTTAAAAGTGTAAAAAGGTAACTTAGATGCTTCTTTGGAGGTCTAAATACCACTGACTTTGGTTTTTGTTCCCTTTCTCCCACTACATGTGTATGATTCCATTAGTAAAAATATTATTAGTCTGATGAAGTTCTTTCAAAGAACAAAACGCGTCACTTATCACTGTTCCATTTGCCATTCAGATACCAACCAATATATATATATATACAGGGTTGTGCGCTACAATCCGGATTAACTTTAACTTGGCATAAAATGACAACCATATTAAATATATTTTTTCTTGTTTCAGATTTGTGTGACTACAATCTCTTGAATTAAGAACAAATTAAGAAAAATGACCAGTGAACACAAGCGCCATACTGCAAATATGGCGGCCCTACGTTGTGACCGCACGATTAAAGGGATTGTTGAGTTTTTTCATTTCCCAAAATAGATTGTATACGGCATTGCCAAGACCTTCAAAGAGTTTGGTGAGGCTAGGGGTGATTCCCTGACTCCTCAGAGAAAAACACAGGACCTTCGATGTTATTATCTCCAATGATGAAATATTTTTTGTCGCCAATTGGACAAAGCGCGGGAAAATGTGGGTTCATGCCTTTTTTTTTAAAACAATAAAGAGAGAAAATAAAAATAAAAATTCCTCTTCTTAAAAACTCTTCTTATTTTTTACAAGCAGTATAGCCTGGCGTTGCTTAGGTGTAATGAAAGCTTTAAAACTAATCCATGGCCCTGGAGCTCAGGCACAGCCTAAAGAATATTTCTGTGAATTTTGGTGAGAATCGGATAAAAATTGTGGATTTGTATAAAGAACATACAGACAGAGAAAGAGACACACATTTTACTTTATCTATCTATCTATCTATCTATCTATCTCTGTCAGACCCTTTACATCTATGTAATAGCTAGTTATTTGCGTATGTGCATATGTGTGTATGTGTGTGTGTCCGTCCGTGCGTGCTTGTGTGTGTCTTTCTAGTCGATATACAGGTCACAGCGTGATTCCAACCGGAGTATATGATGTGTGACTCCTTGACTGCTGGCGCTAATGTTATTAACATCTTGGCTACAATTCTGTTTCGTGTTAGGCGTGATGTAATCCAACTTGAATGTGTCCTCTTTCCACAAGGCAGCCAATCAACTCACTCTCCCAGTGTCTCAATTTCTCTCTCTCTCTCTCTCTCTTCAAATCATTTCATATAATCTGATTCAAGACGTTCCAATCGCCTATTAAACTGCTTACAATGATGTCTTGTGACATGGCCTGATTGTGTCTGCAACAACAAAGTATCCACATTTGTAATACTAGTGTATTGAATATGGTGACCACGATCCATGATTTGTAATTCATGAAGTCTTGTCTGACGCTAAGCTATATTTCTCGGGTATTGAGGCAGTATTAAAAATAGCTGCCATTAGTTTACCTGACATCCATATTTTTTTATAGCTTTCCTCACTATTAGGTTTGACAATACTTTATTTTACCGGGAGATCGAATGAATATTGTGTATTGGTCAAATTAAACTTTGGCACGGGGCCATATTCGTGAAGAATCAAACTGAGACACGAATTTATATGCCAGAGGTTGTAAGGGGTAAACATTATCTATCCCTGTACGCCAACTCATTTTGGAAAGGTCAAAAAATATTTTCAGGTTTCTACGATTAATCTTCAATTTTTAGGTTCATTGCGATTTCTAAAATCAAATTCTAACAATAATGTTCGCTATGTTGAGTTTTAGATGAAAGAAACACACACAATAAAAATGGATGCTCTGACATACTAAACAGTAGTGTGTTACACTTTTACTCAGTGTGAGAATTACTTGAAACTTCTATAATAATTTATTTTTATGTAATACAAAAAAAATTGTCATTTTTTTAAATAAGAATTAATTTCTAATTTTTACTTCATCGTTATTTTCAAGTCTGTGCTTAATCGAAATTTTTCTACGCTCAACAAAAGTTTCCATAATATCTATCTATCTATCTATCTATCTATCTAGGTTTGTTCATATCATATCTATCTATCTATCTATCTATCTATCTATCTATCTATCTATTTCTATCTAGGTTTGTTCTATCTATCTATCTATTTCTATCTATCTATCTAGGTTTATTCTATATCTATCTATCTATCTATCTATCTATCTATCTATCTATCTATCTGTTCTATATCTATCTATCTATCTATCTATCTATCTATCTAGGTTTGTTCATATCTATCTATCTATCTATCTATCTAGGTTTGTTCATATCTATCTATCTATCTATCTATCTAGGTTTGTTCATATCTATCTATCTATCTATCTATCTAGGTTTGTTCATATCTATCTATCTATCTATCTATCTATCTATCTATCTATCTATTTCTAGGTTTATCTATCTATCTATCTATCTATCTATCTATCTATCTATCTATCTATCGAGGTTTGTTCATATCTATCTATCTATCTAGGTTTGTTCATATCTATCTATCTATCTAGGTTTGTTCATATCTATCTATCTATCTATCTATCTATCTATCTATCTATCTATCTATCTATCTATCTATCTAGGTTTGTTCATATCTATCTATCTATTTATCTATCTATCTATCTATCTTAAAATTTCTTGGCTTCCCTATTTCTCAAATTTTGTCAGAATATAATTTTAGTCAGGCTGAAAATTTCCACCCCTTATTCATATCGTTTTTCATCTGTTTTCTTTTTTCTTTTAAGAAAGAAACTATATCTATAATTTATTTGAGCAAGATTCGGGCAAAAACGAAAATAAATAGTTAAAGATGTCTCAAACAGCAATATTTTTCAAGTGATTTGCTATCAGGCAACCATCATGAAATCGAACCTAGTTTTAAACGAGCGAAATGAGTTTTTCTTTACTATTTTTTCATCGTTTACTTTCCTTGAAAAGTTTAAAAGTTGCTTCAGATGTTTTTTGCAAATAATATTTTTCTTTATGCAAATCCGAGAAGATAAACAAGCTTCATTGTGATGGAGAACAAAGACTCGTGGTGAAAATGATTCCAAGCGTTTCCAAACTGTGTGCGGTTCCAAACACGTCTAGCGTCCCATTCCCCATCCCATTCTGTCAGACACCAATAGGGCAAAAAAAAGAAGTGCATCGTTCACATGATGTATATCATTCGCGTTGCAATAAAGTCAGGAAAGCCAGAGAACATCGCGAGCAGTAAAGTTCTTTAAAGTTCCATCACAAATAACGCGCACACATTTCTCAGCACGAAATATTCAACTGGAGAAACATTTTTATTATGGGTAAACTTTCCTTTCTTTTCTTTGTTAAAACATTATTGAAAAAAATGTATATTGCAAAGTTTTCTGAACTGGTTTCAACGATTAGAAAAATGTTTTTGTGTCGCATTAAAATCAATACGCAACCAAAAATAGAATGGGATTTTTTCTCAGGATTTTTTTTTAATAAACAAGGGCATGTGTAGAACAAATCCATTTTTAGGAACAACGGCAGTGATAGATGGAAGATTATTCAGATTTGTGAACGCAAATTCCAGTGACCTTTGACATAAAAGTTATATTTTGCTTATTTTTTTAGAAAAAAATATCCATCATTTCACGCATATATTTGACGAGCATCTTCATATTTTTATTTCTATTTTTATGGCTCACAAACTACTTTTACTAATAGTAGTAGAAATAGCTGTTGAAGTTGTTTTTAAATTTCTATGATAAAGTATTTTAATATTTGGGTGAATATCTGCTAGTTTATCGTTGAGCAGTACTCCTGACAGCCTTGCACCGTCTGTTGTTATTTAGGAAACAGGACTTTTCTTTTTTCGCTTTTGGATCTCCTGAATCAAACCTTGTTGGAGTGGCGGACATTATTAAAGACGATGTTTCGTTTAGTTTATTTACAGTATATCAACCCCAATAGGTTATTCAATGCCGTCAAGAATTTTACAATTCGTATGAATAGAATATGTATTCTTTGTAAGAAATCAGTTTCGACATCAGGTTTCATTGACATATTTTTGTAAAGAGGGTTTTATTGAGAGTCAGATGTATTGCATATATATATATATATATAAGAAAATTTTAAAAAGAGTTTCCACTTCTGCGAATCTGTGTGACTCTTCAGAAATGAATTGAGTTCTTTCGGTGACTGGCGTGTGTATGCACTGCTTATATACAACACGTTAAAATGTCCATTCTCTAGTTTCATGCGCCTATGGCTTAGGGGGTAGCGACTTCGACTGACACCAGATCGATCCCGGCCAGAAGCAAGGGGATGTGTCAGCGAAACAGGCTTGAATAAGGATGACTAATATATATATTAAAAATGCATTGCTGATATTTTCTTTAAAAAATGTGTTGCTGGTAATATTTAAATAAATTACATTGCTGGTAATAAAAATGTATTACTGATAATATTTTTTTTCAATAAAAATGTATTCCTGGTAAAACATTTTTTTTCAAAAATGTATGACTGGTAATAAAAAAAGTATTGTTAATATTTTTCCTTTGAAATGTATTGCTTGTAATATTTTTTCCTTCAAAAATGTATTGCTGGTAATAAGAAATGTGCTACTGGTAAAATGTTTTCTTCAAAAATATGTGTTGAAATGCGTTGCTGTTAATATATTTTTCTCCAAAAATGTTTTGCTGGAATTTCTATTATAAAGTCTGTTTTTATACTTTCATAATGTTTCAAACCCAGTATTTTCAGAGCCAACAATTTGAATAACATACAGTAAGCAGACGATACAGTGCTGATTGCAGACATGGAAAGGAAACTACAAGACCTTCTACAGAAGGTAGCTGAAGAGTGACAAAAAAGGACTAAACTGCAAGAAAACCGAATGCATGGTCATCATCAAAAAGAGCAAACCAAAAAGCCAATTACAGGTGGGAGATACTAAAATCAAGCAGGTAAAAAAATTTAAATACCTGGTAAGTATTCTAACAGAAGATGGAAAGCGCGACACAGTGATCCGAAGGCGAATTGGCATGGCGAAAGACGCGTTCCAGAAGCTGAGTAAAGTATTAAGAGACAGGAAACTTTCACTAGAAACAAGGAAGAGAGTACTAGATTACTATGTTATGTCAGTTCTTCAATATGGCAGTAAATGCTGGACAATATCATCAAAGATAAAGGAAAAACTTGAAGCAACTGAAATGTGATTCTACAGAAGAATGCTGCGAATATCATGGATCGAGCATGTGAGCAATGATGAGGTTTTGGAAATGATGGAAACAAAAAGGAAATTAATATTGAGCATCATGAAAAGACAGATAAAGTTCCTGGGAGATGCAATGAGGAAGGATGGCTTGGAGAACCTGATACGAACAGGACAGATAGCGGAAAAAAGAGACAGAGGAAAGCAGCGGATAACATATTTGAAGGGCCTGAGCAATAGGATGACAGAACGGGGGTTGCGTGGTGTTACAGGAGAAAGTGTGCTCAGAGTCACTCGTGATATGGAGACGTGGAAGGCCATGATCGCCTACGTCCTGAAAAAACAAGGCACATAGAAGAAGAATATATATGCCAACTGTTTATAAAAAACTATAATGTGGATATAAAATGGTGGATCATTTCTATATTATCACTATATAAACTGATCCCTCATTTTGTGGCCATGTTAGTTTGTATCCATATCTTTTTAAATTATCTCACCCCAAGCAAGGATTCTACTGCCACTGTTGCGCAGGGGGTTACATAGGGGAAAGTGATGAGAAAGGGGGGGTTAGTTATGGGAAATGTCAGGAGGAGGGTAAAAGACGGGTGAGAATACCGAGAATAGGGGTGGAGTAGAGGGAAAAAGACACTGAGAGAATGGATGCGAGTGAGTGTGATAGGAGATGTCTATTGACCTTACATTTAAATTCTTGGAGATTGTAGCTGTCGAGGAAGTAAGTTTATGGAAGGGAATTCCACAGGCGGGAGGTGCGATAAAAGAAGCTGTTAGAGTAGAAATTGCAGTTACATTTTATCGGTTTCACTGTAAAAGGGTGGAACCTAGTTGCTAATCTAGTAGCTCGTGTAAGTTCATACCTAGGAGCACCAGTGATCTGAAGTTAATTGGAGCAGAAGCCGTGAAAGTATTTATAGAAGAGGCACAGGGAAGCCACGTCACGCTGGTGAGACAGTGACTGTAGCCGAGCTGCCAAGTCGGTATTTATCAAATTACAGATTCTACGTTGGATTTTTATATTCTAGATTTATGGGCTTGAGCGGGGTTTGGGTGGTGTAACAGGAGAAAGCGTGCGAAGAGCCACCATGGATAAAGAGACGTGGAAGGCCATGATCGCCTACGTCCTGAAAGAACAAGGCACATAGAAGAAGAATATATATGCCAACTGTTTATAAGAAATTTTAATGTGGATATAAAATTGGGGATCAATTCTGTATTATAATCAATATATAAAGTGATCCCTTATTTTGTGGTCATGTTAGTTTCTATACGTTTATATTCTACATTTATAGGTTTCAGCTAGTGGATGACAGAGAGGGGTTTGGGTGGTGTAACAAGAGAAAATGTGCTAAGAGCTACCAGGGATAGAGAGACGTGGAAGGCCATGATCGCCTACGTCCTGCAAGGACAAGGAACATAGATAGATTTGCCCAGAGCTAGGACCCTAACGGGTGCTATCACCCCGGATCAGGGTGGACTCGGAAACAACAGCAATTCAAATGGAAAATCATAAGGGATTGAAAAGTAGCAAAAACGAGGAAAAAGAATATTTTTTTATAAAATTGAAAAGCCATATTAAAAGGAAACTTTGTTAGATCACCGTTAAATAACGATTCTCTAAAGACATTAATCTCCCCCTCCTTTTAAAATTAATTCAATTTCTGTGGTGCTTTCATAGAATATAAAGCCTAACTAACCAACCCTTTGATACGTTTTAGGGGCGAGGGAATCCTAGGAAAATCTATTAGATTTCTATTACCAGATTTGTGTTCGTTTCATTGGTTGAGTTATATTTAAAAAATTTAATGTTTATTCACTTTTATAAACAATATTTTTTCTACTTCAAAATGATAATAATCAACTTCAAAATGTACTTATTTTCAGGTAAAAAATTAATCAACTCCAAAATGAATTAATCAACTTTAAAGTGGATCAATCAACTTCAAAATGGATTAATCAACTTCAAATTGGAAAAGAACTTCAAAATGAGAAATAATCAACTTCAAAATGGATTAATCAACTTCAAGTTGGATCAATCAACTTCAAAATGGATTAATCAATTTAAAAATGGATTAATCAATTTCAAAATGGATTAATCAACTTCAAATTGGAAAACAACGTCAAAATTATTGATCCATTTTAAAGTTGATTGATCCATTTTGAAGTTGATTGATCCATTTTGAAGTTGATTAATTCATTTTGGAATTGATTAATTATTTTACCTGAAAATAAGTCCATTTTGAAGTTGATTATTATCATTTTGAAGTTGAAAAAGTATAGTATCCAATGTAAAATAAATTCTTTTGACTGGGCATAAAATTACAAATTTTATCGCCTACAATTTCTTGTTCCATTCGTAAAGATGAATTTCAAACATTAACACATAGATATTTCTTGTTCTTCTCATTGGTTGCGAAATTCTACCAATTCTTGGGACAGATACTTTGATGTTCTAATAGATCGTTAAACTTTATATTTAAAATTCAACATTTCATACTTCCTAAAAACGAGAGCCTTGTTGGACGCCACAGACGCCGAATATTGCCTTCTGAATAAAATTTCTGGTAACGAATGTCATCATCCCATCCTTGGGATATAATCTCAGATCTTGTTAAATGTTGCTCGATTCTTTAAGCTTTTGCATCTTCTTTAATTTCCAAACTGAACAAATCCTGTAGACTTGATTTTGATTCTGTTACATTTGTTTTTATCTATAATTCAGGTGTTTTAAAAATATTTTTGGAAGTTGTTCTGTTTTCAAACATTTATTTTAGGTGTCATCAAAGTTTCGAAAAATATTGGAGAAAAATTTTTTTCTAAATGTATTATTCAATTAAATTTTCAGTAGAATCCTTGAGCAGAAAACTATCTTTGAATTATGTTTGATCGCTTATGGAAGACAAAAGTGCATATTTCTCGGCTTCAAGAACGCATTTCAATTTTGGCGGACATTATAAAAACAACCACCACCACCACAACAACAACAAAAAGGACAACGTATGGTCAAAGACTTATTGTGAGGGGCAAAATAACATTTTGACCTCGGGAAATAACTGAAAATAATTACTTTATTTGTGAGAAGTTATCAAAATTAAGAATGAGCATACTAAACATATTTTATTAAAAAAACAAAAAAAAAACAAGCAAAATAACCGACGCTGCAACAAAATTATGGCGCGATGCGTGAAGACGCGATGCGTGAAGACGCGATGCGTGAAGACGCGATATTTAATAAACGATGAAACTGACGTAGCACAAAAAACAAAAACTCTTGTTAGTTGCTTATGAAAACCGAATGTGGTCAGATATTGAACAATGTATGTCTAATCTTTCATCAGAAATCCTAGGAAAATTTTCACATATTGAACAAATATATGATAAGCGGAAAAACAGTTAAAAATACTTTTCATTCGTCTTTGATTTTACACACACAAAGATGGGGGCTTTTGAAAAGTAGCGAAAGTTTAACCCTGGTTTTGTGTTTCGGGTTAGGATTCGGGTTCGTTCTAAAATCTGCTTCAACTCTCTGCTTCTAACATCACCACCTAAACTACATTTGTTTACTATGTATTTATTTATTCGTCAATAGTAGATAGTTTTTTTTAACAGGTGTAAAGGTTTATTCATATTTCCTGATTAAGTTTGGGTTTTCCATTCCATCTCACATCTTTTTCATTTTCTTTCATTCCGAGTAGACTCTTGCATCTTAGTGGCATTATCGCCTTGTTTTTGGTGATTATCTTAACAAAAAAAATCAAAGTAAATGGTCCTTGACAAAATCCAACAGAGATTATGTAATGTGATTGATCCCGACTTGGCAGCTCAGATACAGTCACTTTCTCACCTGGCTTCCTTGTGTCTCTTCTACAAATACTTTCACAGCTTCTGTTCCGATGCCCCCTCTCTGATGCCCCCTAAGCATGAATTTACTCGAGCTACAAGATTAGAAAACTAGGTCCCACCTTTTTACTGTAAAACCAATAAAATGTAAACGCAAATTATACTCCAGTAGCTTCTTTTCTCGCACTTCCCGCCTTTAGAATTCCCTTCTGTTTACTTGCTTCCTCGACAGCTACAATCTCGAAGAATTTAAATGTAAAGTCAATAGTCATCTCTTATCTCACTGACTTGCATTCTCTCCCTCATGCTCCTTTCTCCGTCCACTCCACTCTCAACAGTATTCCAGTATTCGCATCCTTCTCTTACCCACATCCTGACACCCCCTATAACCTGTCACTCTTTCTCATAACTTTCCTCCTATGTAAACCCCTGCGCACCAGTGACAGTAAACGACCTTGCTTAGGACGATATAATTATATATATATATATATATATATATATATATATATATATATAGAGAGAGAGAGAGAGAGAGAGAGAGAGAGAGAGAATAAAAAGTGCGAGTAGCTGTGAAAGTTTTGTTTAAAGTGTATATTTACTGTTGTTGTTATTATACATGTTATAATACTTTAAGTGTCCGTAATAGTATTTGTGACGCTACACGTGTTTCGAGTCTAAAGTTGACTCTCTTCAGGTGAATAAACTTGTGGCTTTACGTATCGAGTTCCTTATATATATATATATATATATATATATATATATATGAGAGGCTTTTGTAGCTTTTCTTTGTAAGCATAAATGTATGTCAGATTACTGTATCAGAGAGAAAATGAATAACTTTAGCGTAATCCATATTATGGAAATTTATTTTTTTCCAAAATAAAATTCCTTGAATGTTTAGTTTGTACCAATTATAGTTATTTACTAAGGTTAGTTTTCTTAATGCAATATTAGTGAGTGGGGTCACTTGGATATGCTAACGCTGGTCGAAAACTAACCTCTAGGATAACCTATAACACTAATATGACCTTGGTAGCTTTTACGCTAAGGCAGGCGCCCTCACCTCTACGCGTAAGTTAGCATTTGATCCAACAGTTCGAATCATTTTTGCTAAAATATATTTTTGAAAAATGCATTTCCATCTCGTTTCAAAGACTTTTGGGTTAATTTTTGGTCCTTTAAGCAACTCAATCTCCTGATCGAACCTAACCTTAAACTGTATTCCTTTTTCTTAACAAAAAAATACATTTGAGGTCTATACTTCCGTATGAGATTAGAGTATCTTTGTCGCTCGTTCCATTTCATTCGATCATTGCAGATATTTAAAAAGAAATCGAACATATATTGACTTCTACGTACTGCAGAGGATTTTTGTATGTTATCAAAATCGATTGCCTTTTCGGAAAGAAGACATAAGAAAATTGATTTTTGAAATGTATTCGGTTCGCTTTCGGACGAAGGACCATCTTTGGAGAAGTTTTCCTGATTGTTGCGTTACCGAATATCATTCACGCTTATTCTGCCTGGCTTTTATCAAAGATTGAAACGCACCTAAGCACACCTATTTCTTTTTACGCCGCTCTCTTCCACCGCCTTGCCCAAAGCCAGATCAACGAAACCAACTAAAGTGGATCAAATATTGAAAACGACTTTAAATCCTTCAAAATTTGCCAACTCGAACAGCGGCATTCTAAATCTGTGGGTGGGTAGTTGGTTGAATTTTAAAACTTTCCCACTCACGTTTTTGTTGGAAGTGCAGGAAGAATCGGTTTCAAATCGTGTTAGCGTCATTTAGCAAAGAAACATAATCTCTTCGTTGTGCATCTTCGATAAATGCAATTATATACGCCAGATCGAAGTTTATCATTTGATTTGAGTTAGTAAAAATAAGTAAAAAAAAGTTCTTAGAATATTTAAAAAACACAACTTTCTACTAGTTTTTTCGCCATCTTAATTTATTTAATGCTGAGAAATTTTCAGCCCCACCTTGTACATGGATAAAACGAATCATAAAGGGAATACAACGTAAAGTCATGTCCTATTTTTCTTTCAGACTTAAGAAAAGCAGCTACCATTCAAATAGTAATATCACAAGTCACGCTCTTGTCGTAGTACTAGGCCACCTTGATTTGGTGTAATGTTAGCAAGCCTGTCTCGCTAGAACATATTACAACTGAGTTGTGAGCTCGATTCTCACTGAGTACCCTATACTTTCGGCCTTGTACCACATATAAGCAGATAAATCAAATATACTCGTAGTTTTAATCAGGAACTTGGAGGTGGCGAGAATTGTGCAAATGGTAAAATTGTTCGTGCTCAAGGCTACGAAGGATTGATGTGTTTTTATCACTTAAGCTTCTTCATGTTACTTAAAGCCAGAAAATATATTTATATTCAAACATTCTTTAGAGATAACAATGATTTTAATTATACAGGTTCTACGAATTAACCAATAGAGGCGTGGATTTGAAATGAGATTTGAAATGAGATTTGCGTGGATATAATGAACTCAAATCGGCTCTCTGATTGGCTCTCTTATTTGGCTCCCGGATTTGGCTCTCTTATTTAGCTCTCCTTGTGGGCTCCTGGATTTGGCTCTCTGATTTGGCTCTCCTTATTGGCTCCTGGATTTGGCTCTCCTTATTGGCTCCCGGATTTGGCTCTCTGATTTGGCTCTCCTTATTGGCTCCTGGATTTGGCTCTCTGATTTGGCTCCCGGATTTGGCTCTCTTATTTAGCTCTCCTTATTGGCTCCCTGATTGGCTCTCTGATTTGGCTCCCGGATTTGGCTCTCTTATTTAGCTCTCCTTATTGGCTCCTGGATTTGGCTCTCCTTATTGGCTCCCGGATTTGGCTCTCTGATTTGGCTCTCCTTATTGGCTCTCTGATTTGGCTCTCTGATTTGGCTCCTGGATTTGGCTCTCCTTATTGGCTCCCGGATTTGGCTCTCTGATTTGGCTCTCTGATTTGGCTCCCTGATTGGCTCCCTGATTTGGCTCTCTTATTTAGCTCTCCTTATTGGCTCCTGGATTTGGCTCTCCTTATTGGCTCCCGGATTTGGCTCTCTGATTTGGCTCTCCTTATTCGTTCCCTGATTGGCTCCCGGATTTGGCTCTCTTATTTAGCTCTCCTTATTGGCTCCTGGATTTGGCTCTCCTTATTGGCTCCCGGATTTGGCTCTCTGATTTGGTTCTCTTTATTGGCTCCCTGATTGGCTCCCTGATTTGGCTCCCTGATTTGGCTCTCCTTATTGGCTCCCGGATTTGGCTCTCTGATTTGGCTCCCTGATTGGCTCCCTGATTTGGCTCCCGGATTTGGCTCTCTTATTTAGCTCTCCTTATTGGCTCCTGGATTTGGCTCTCCTTATTGGCTCTCTAATTTGGCTCTCTGATTTGGCTCACCTTATTGACTCTCCGATTTGGCTCTCTGATTTGGCTCTCCTTATTGGCTCCCGGATTTGGCTCTCAGATTTGGCTCCCTGATTGGCTGCCGGATTTGGCTCTCTTATTTAGCTCTCCTTATTGGCTCCCGGATTTGGCTCTCCTTATTGGCTCCCGATTTGGCTCTCTGATTTGGCTCTCCTTATTGGCTCCCTGATTGGCTCCCTGATTTGGCTCCCGGATTTGGCTCTCTTATTTAGTTCTCCTTATTGGCTCCCGGATTTGGCTCTCCTTATTGGCTCTTCTTATTGGCTCCCTGATTGGCTCCCTGATTTGGCTCCCTGATTGGCTCTCTTTATTGGCTCCCGGATTTGGCTCTCTGATTTGGCTCTCCTTATTGGCTCCCTGATTTGGCTCCCTGATTTGGCTCTCCTTATTGGCTCTCCTGGATTTGGCTCTCTGATTTGGCTCTCCTGGATTTGGCTCCCGGATTTGGCTCTCTGATTTGGCTCTCTGATTTGGCTCCCGGATTTGGCTCCCTGATTGGCTCTCTAATTTGGCTCTCTGATTTGGCTCTCTGATAGACTTTCTGATTTCAACATCCAGAAAAATAGAATTAAAATATTTTCATTATTTCATGAAATTTTTGAACTTTTAGTCTTAGTCACATTTAGAAAAAAAATCGGTTGATATATTCTTCAGCCTTCTCGAAGTATGTGTAGTACCAGTGGTTTTTAGAATTTTTTCTTAAATTTGTGTCGATTATTACTGAAAACTCAAGTGAGGCATTTGATTTTTCTTGGTAAATTCAACGATAGTTCTACTTCAGGAAGAGCGGCAGTGTTCATTACCAAAGCAAACAAATCCCTACTATAAGCATAAAAAATCCTGCAAAAAGTGTGCTGATCTGATCCCTGTCAACATGATACTATAACATGGCAGAAAATAGGCAATAATTGGTGCATTAGAACCCCAAAGAGAGGGATATTAATAATTAGTTTAAATTAAAAGTAATCCAATTTAGTTCAAAAGAAATATAGACACGGTTGATTGAAGTTTAATCTGTCTATTAAAGGCCAAGTGATCCTGGCTGTCAAATAAGTAAAATATATAAAAGAAAATTAGATAAGACAAGAAGGAAAAACAAACGTCAAACAAGACTTTTAAATCCGTTCCTAGTCGAGTGAAAAACTTTAGAATCTGCTTCGATAGCTGTTGTGTAATGGATATTAAAACGGAATGAGAAATCCGGAAGCCGAATACGAATTCCAGTCGAATTCATTTCATTCACTTACGCGCAAATACCTTCAGAAAAGATATACATACATATATTCATTTTCGATATGTAAATTTTAAATTGAATTTTTTAAAATAAAAAAGTTTGCTTGAAAAATTTATTTTAGTTTTAATTGAAAACTAAATGATTAAATTTACTATTTCCAGTAAGTAAAATACTCTGGTGTATTTCAAACAGAATTATTTTGATTGGAATCTAAAATATTTCTTTAATATTTCAATTTTTCTTTAATATTTTTAATTAAATATTTTTCGGTCATTTTTAAGTGATCGACACATTTGTAAAAAAATGTTGTTTTAAAATCTGGCAAAAATAAAATAAACATCTGTGACACATTACTTTTGGAAAATTAACAAATTTTATGTTATATTAACCTGATTTACAAAAGTATTACTTATTTATAGCGTGAAACTTATTTATAGCGTAAAATTTAGAATGAAACTATTTCTTAATCACAGAATTGAACTTTTTGACCTGTTCGCCGTTTACCAAACGTGTCGACATGCTGTTGATTAGAGATAAGATAAAAGTGTATGACTTTCACAAGTGACAAAATTGTACAAAGTTTTTCGGATAAGAGGAGGAAACTCTGACATTTTAATTTACACATAGAAATTACCATGAGAAAAAAAATGTCAAATATACACACAAAAAAAAATTATTTGTATTAAAACTATGAAAGCTAATCAATTTGTAATAAACTTTTCAATTTTCGACAGGCAATATAATCTTTAATTTTTAACTTAAAAATCTAACCGCAACAAATCTTTGAAGTATTTTAAAATACTTTTGAAATTTTGCAAATTATTAAAATTAAAAAGAAATTAAAATTCTTTTAAAATTTCATTAGTAATCGAAATTGTTTTTTCAGACTATAAGGTCCTTAATTTTTATTATTTATTCAAGCAATTAAAAGCTTATCAAATTAAATCATATCACAGTGTTATTGCCTTTTTAATTTTACTATTCGAAGCAGATTTTTGGATACAGAGGCCAATTTAAAAAAAAATAATAAGAAAAAATGATTTTAATTCCCCAATGAGTCCTGCGTTTAACTAATTAAACCATTTACTATAACAAAATAAAATTTATTGAAATTTCATGGATTTACTTGGAGGTGGGTAACAGATGTAAAAAAAATATGGCGGACATGTACGACATTACCACCACCTGTAAATTTTTTGATTATCATTTTTTTTTTACTTTTTCTATGCATTCTTATCGATTAGTACATAAAGTTACCGATCTTCAAAAAAAAAAAAAAAAAAAAATGGAAAAAAATTCAATATTTAAAGATTTTTAGTGGTGCTCAGTTTCTCATACAACGTTATAGTAAATCGATCTTCCATTTTGGAAGCACTCGCTTCGAGTTGGTGCCCCGCCTTTTTTTTTTTTAAAAACTTATAGAAATGAAAAAAAATAATTCCGGAAATATGTTTTTATTTAAATATTTTTAGAATAGGAATTATTTTTAAATATTCTCTGTCAATTTTATTTTTAATGTTTTATATGTCATATTTTTCATTCCAAATTTTTTTCCAACAGAAATTATTTTAAAGAAACTCTTTCCAAAACTTCTTTTTTTTTAATGTTTCAAATAACTTATTTTTCATTGAAATGAAGTAGGGATACTTAAACATTTTCAATGGGTTTGTCGATCTTCAAACTGTAAGCTTCTCTATACATGGTCTCAGACATCAAAGCGACCCCAACGGAAGTGTACTCAAAATGGAGGATCGATTTACTATAAGGTTGTATGAGAAACTGAGCATCCCCTAAAAATCTTAAATAATGAATTTTTTCCAAACTTGTTCTTTTGATAATCGGAAAGTTTAGGTCCTAATCAATGATATTGCACAGAAAAAGTCTAAAAAAATGATAATCAACAAATTTACAGATGGTGGTAATGTCGTAAAGGTCCTGCAAAAATATATATATTTTTACCAAGATTTAAAAAAGATAATAATTTAAAAAAATAATTTCATTCGTTTGTGAACGAGTACTGAAAGGTCATTAAAATCCAACAATTATTTGATTTTTGCAAAAATTTCCAAATTAATGTGTTTGTTACTGGAAAAAGATGAGTGATATAATATAACATTTTCCATTGAAATCTCTCGTAACGATTTGATTACCCGCTAACTAAAATCAAGACAAGAATTTCTGCCAAATTTCGAACGAATTAGAAAGGATTAAATTTTTTTAAATAATTAAAGATTACTTTGATCTTTCCTTTTAATTATGATATAAACATATTGATAGAAAAAGTTCGTTTTTTTAAGTTTAGAACCTTTTTTATTCATTCAGTCAGTCAGTTAAGTGCCATACGTGATACACGTTTTGGGCAATCATGTCTCGAAAGTGACATGACTGACTGGACAGAAGATTATCCCGCAGTAGGTTGCCATTGTTTTCTGCGGTAGACTGGTTGCCAGCCAAGGCTATAGAACCCAATTTGTTCTATTATTTAACCCATAACTGGAGGGAAGATACGATTCCCAAAGGTATTTGTGCGTAAGCGAATTTTATTCATACTATGCAGTTTTTTAGCGATTTAGTAGAGGTACTTACTTTTATGCTCTTCTGATCTTGAAACGAGGCCATTTGTCAACCCATACAACCTTGCGCAAATTAATTGAAACAACTGCTTTATTTCTTTTCTGTCACCATATGGTCAGTTTAAAATCTAATTGTCTTTGTTCCTCAAATTACTTTATTGATAGTGGTGTACAGCAATAGGAATCTATTTTCTGGGTGTAAGATGAAATTTGTTTGACCTTAAAAAATATTGCGTCATCAATGATTGCATAAGATTTTTATCACCACCAGACACTACTGTCTCGACTGTCAATGGAAACAACTGCATTAGTTTCTTTTCTTTCACCCTACGGTCAGTTTGAGACCCACTTCTATTTTCTCGTAAGATTAGATCATTGGCAGTGGTTTGGAGTAATATGAATCTATTTTCGGGGTGTATGATTTGTTTTCCTACGGCCAAGGGAACGCATTAAAATTGTAACGCTGATCGAACACACTGGCAAGCCTTATAAAGAGATCGCGGATATTGTTGGTATCAGCCTTTCAACTGTCAGTCGCGTCACCAAGACAAAAAAAAACTGGATCCATCAGTCCAAAACGCAAAGGAAAATGCGGTCGGAAAAAAGAAAACAATGCCAACGACGTATACGTGACGACGTATACGTGACGACGTATACGTGACGGCGTATACGTGACGACGTATACGTGACGACGTATACGTGACGACGTATATGTGACGACGTATACGTGACGACGTATACGTGACGACGTATACGTGATCAGGGAAAGTGTGAAATTTATTAGTTTTGCTTTATTTAATTGGCACAAGAGACAACATCTGGAAGAGGTGTTAGCCACCGATCGGGTACTCCAAGGTGCATTAGTTTGTAATTTATATAAAAACAAAAAAAAATCGTCTAAAATTAAAATGTTTTCCTATAAGTATTGGCGGGTATGAGGGTAAGGATTGGGAGGGAATTTCTTGAATTTTTATTAAAGATAGGTTGTTGAAATAAGGGTATCCCGGATGGATATTTCTACTAAAAAGAATAATTGTCCCTTCTCATTTATTTAAAACTGAATGCTTATATAATCACTGTTTTATAAGAAATGCTTTAACCCACTACTGACAAAGCCTGTTTTCCTGATTCTTTTTTATCAACAACTAGCAGTGTACCCCGGAGTTGCTCGGGTGTAATGAAAGATTTAAAACTAATCCATAGTCCTGGAGATCAGATTCTTTGGACGTTGGCACGAAAGAATAAAAATCAAAAGTTGTTTATAGTTAAAGCAAAACCGTAGACTGAAGGAAAAATGAATAGATGTAAGTCAAATTTTGATTTCCTGGTATCAATATCAAATAAGTTTTTTCGTCGTAAACTGAATTTTGAGGGCTAAATAAGTCCTTTGAGTAAATGGTATCATGGCTGAGACTAAGAACTACAATTATATCTACTTAGAGCCAAACCCGAAGCAAAAACTAAAATAAAAGGGCTGAAAAGAATACAGACATACAGGCAGATAAACAGACACACACACACAAACATCTTGCCTTATATATATATATACATATATATATATATATTATCGATTTTTTGCACTATTGTAAGAGCTGCAACTTTGAAACTTCTGAATATCGTTTCTTATGTCTTTGTCTATGAGTGTATCAAATTTGATTAAAATCGGACCACTCCTTCTATAACCCGATTTTTTTGATTATCGATATTTATTGGGGGTACCTCGACACAAAACCTAGCTAAGAACACTCTTAGACGCTTATAGTACAACTGTGTAAAATTTCAAGAAAATCGGTTCAGCCGTTGCAGAGTCTATAGGTAACGGACACACACACACACACACACACACACACACACACACACACACACACACACACACACAGTTCCATTTATAAATAAGTTTAGATTCAAAAGTTGCTTGCTGAAACTTGCAGAAGCAAATTTTAAGTAAAAATTTTCAAAATTCGATGTTTAGTCATCATTTCTTTTTTCTCTATTATCTAAAAATCTTCGTTTATTAAACAGTGGGGTAGTGAAATAATTAGAGAGTTGAAGGCAGTTATAACTCGATGTGGAGTCGGTATACCGGCGAGAATTGTATGTGTCAAGAAACAGATTAGGTCCAAATTGGAGTATTGCCGTCATATCATTATCATAGAACTCAAAATCGTTCACAGAGTGTTGTCGGGAAAAACTTACTTATTCTTCTCAATGTAGTCTCTTTCTCACAGTTGCATATCTATAACTATCCTGTCATTATTTTCAGAACGAATTCTTTGGTTCTGCCAGTTCTTATGTTGACAGCTACAACACACCTTGCCACTTCCGCTGAGTCCAATCACCCAGGTATTGCAAAGGTAAGAAGAACGTTCCAATCACACAGTTCACCGCCAAAAACTGCCACCTTGTGGGATAGATTTACACATGAATGCTTCATTAAACACTACAATCTCTTAATGGCAAGGATTAGTCATTATCTTTCCTCATTATCCGCAGGATCTTCACTTTGTACGACATCCTCTTGCATTCATATCACACATCATATTAATCTAGTCTTTTTTAATAGACCGCTCGCAGTCTCTCTCTCTCACCGGCGCGACGTGGCTTCCCTGTGTCTCTTCTATAAATACTTTCACGGCTTCTGCTCCAATGAACTTAGATCACTGCTGCCCCCTAGATACGAATTTGCACGAGAAACTAGATTAGCAACTAGATCCCACCCTTTTACAGTGAAACTGATAAAATGCAACCGCAACTTCTACTCCAACAGTTTCTTTTCTCGCACTTCCCGACTGTGGAATTCCCTTCCACATGATTGCTTCCCCGACGGCTACAATCTCCAGGAGTTTAAATGTAAGGTCAATAGACACCTCCTAACACACTAACTCGCTCCCATTCTTTGAAACACTCTTCCCATCTGCCCAACCCTCATCCTCGTTATCCTTACCCATCTATCACCTTCCTTCTGACATTTCCTACATCTAACCACTCCTCCTCTTTACCTTCTCCTATGTAGCCCCATGCGCAATAGTGGCAATGGAATGCCTTGCTTGGGGTGAAATGATTTAAAAAAATAGTATAACTCTATGCTGGTGGCTCTTGAACCATGCATTAAGTCGATTTTAGTATTAAAATATATAATATATAAATATAATTTTAATGTCTCTGCGGTTGCTTTGTTAGCAGACGTGTTTTATAAAAGTCTAGTTTCAAAGTAAAACATTTATGTCTCTTTGTGTTATGTGAGACATTTTCTTAAATCAAAATGTTTCCGGTTAATTGATTTCTGATCACAGATTTCAAGGATTTCACGCGTGCACCTTGCAATTGAAATCCGGAGTTGATGCACTTCTCTCAAAAAAGGAAACTGACCTTTGCTTTTTCGCGCGATAGAAATGACCTATACACATGCGCATGTGCTTCTCTTTCAGGATTTAGACATAAAACCGCGCACATGTATTTATATTGTTAGAAAGATAAACTTATTATATAAAAACGTGTCACATTATTTGTCTGTTTGTTAATTTTTAGTCTGTTATTCTAAAGCAAAACTAATCGGATGCTACCTTGAATCGAACACCCGACCAAGTGATATGCCCGAAAATGATCTTTCAATTACAACACTTTTCTTTAAAGTAAAATAAACTTGGAAAAATTCATTTTTTGTAAAGATTTGTGATTATTTGAATAATTTCATCTTTTTCCCCCAAATAATGTTCATGCCATTAACGAACGAAAATTAAATTTCGGCGGACCTGAAGCAGACTACTACCATCTTTAAATTTGTTGTTTTTCATTTTTTTTTTTTGTTTTACTTTTTTCAGCGAAGTCCTATCAATTGTTACTTAAAATTTCCGATTATCAAAAAAGAAAAAAAAAATTGAAAAATTAAAATATTTAAACCACTTTGGTTGGGGGGGGGGGGGGTCAGTTTCTCATACAACGTTAAAGTAAATCGATCCTCCAATCCACTCGCGTTGGGGTCGCTTTGTTAATGTTAATTTCATTGTTTATCTTTTCTTTTCTTTTTTTTACTTTTTATCGATTGTTACTTAAACTTTTCGATTTTTCAAAAAAAAATTTGAAAAATTACAATATCTAAACGAATATGTCGGGAGGTCAGTTTCTCATACAACGTTAAAATAAATCGATCCTCCATTTTCAACCGCTATAAGGTTGTATGAGAAACTGTCCCCACCCCCACTAAAATTGTTTAAATATCGAATTTTTTGCTATTTTATTTTTGTCATTCGAAAAGTTTAACTTGTAAAAGATACTCTTGCACTAATAAAAGTCCAAAAAATTTGATAATGAGCAAATTTACAGGTGGAGGTAATATTGTACCTGCGACTTGTTTCAAAATGGAGGCTCGATTTACTATAATGTTGGATGAGAAACTGATCCTCCCCAGAAAATGTGTAAATATTGAATTTTTTCAAAACATTTTCGTCAGTCGTAAAGCTAAGTGGGTAATTGAAAGGACTGCGCTGAAAAAAGAAAAAAAAAATTGAAAATAACGAAATTAAACGTGGTGGTAGTCTGCTTCAGGTCCACCAAAATTTCTTTGAAGATTTTTCTATATTTTAACAGGTGTTAAAGCGGAGATAGATTTAAAACTTTAAAGTTTTTAATTTCTTTTAAATCTATCTCCGCTTTTCATTTCTTTTAAAAAACTGGGGTGGCCTAATAATTATTGCCGGTATTATATATATATATATATATATATATATATATATATATATATATACATTATTTCGAGTGAGTATAGAATGAGGAGAGAAAAAAGAAAAAAAAAATTTCCGTCGAAAACATTAATTTAAAACAGTGCTCGAAATATGATGTATAGAGCTGTGAATATTTATTATATAATAAAAGCTCTTAAATCAGAGACACGAAACCACAGTAAACTGCAAGCACATTAGGGACCTAACCCTACAATCATGCTAAGAAATACTAAGAGTTTGATTAGATATTCTCATTATAAAAGATAAAAAATGCTCTAGAAAAAATCGATCCAATAAATCCTTAAAGCAAGGTCTACCACTAAAGCCTACACCAATAACCTTACTTAACACAATAACCTTACTTAAATACAAAAATATACTTGAAAAATCAAAATTAAAAAAATAGCTACCAAACTCGAAAAAGAATAAAAATTAATATATTCAAAATCAAGATTAAATATACTACTTCAGAAGAATTATATCATACACAAAAATAAACTGTAAGCATACGTAAGATCTAAACCTACAATCACACTAAAAAGTACTGGAAATTTGAATAGATATTTTTATTATTATAAAAGATAAAAAATGCTATAGAAAAAATCGATGTAATAAATCCTGAAAGCAAGATCTGATGCCCGCAAAAATATCTAAATAAATAAAATAGTTAAAAAAATTAAAAGAAATAAATAGAATTCCAAACGATAATTTATAGAAAAAAGAATATAAAAAATTAAAAGAAAAAAACCGACCCTCTAAACTTAAAATTAAGATTAAACATACAACTTTATACAAAATCTGATAAAACACTAATTTGCATTTACTTCCCAAAGAATACAAATTTAGATTTCTTGAAATAACTTTGCCTAAATGCAATATGCAATAATACTCCAAACTTGACTATAAAATATAAAAAAATATATTAAAAAAACCCTATGAAATAAAAAAAATATTCCATCCCGAAAAAATCAAAATTCAAAGAAAAAACACCCCACCCCTATCACGTCTATCTAAGAAACCCCAAAGTGAAAACCTAGACACAGGATCAAAGTAAATACATGAATTAGGTCCACTAACAGCAGACATAATCAATTAAACGATAGCCAACCATAAAAATAACCACTCAACACGAATCCCTCTTAGAAATTCTAACCGGAAGATATACCCGACTGATAGGACGTACATTCCAACAGATAATACCATTAATCAACAATTTCGCACTTACACACCGGATTCTCGTTTTGACCGGTCGAACGGTCAAAACGAGAGACACATTAACCTAATTACCAATAACCCCAACCAACACCCATGACAACAACGAACCAAATATAAACAGAGAATGATTCCAAACCTTTATTTCTCCCGATGATGTGTTTGAAGTCCAAACAGTGAAACAACCATATGATTGTAGAGAAGAGGACATATATAGAAGAAATTATGTACATGTTCTAAAACATAATTTATAATGTACATACATATATATATATATATATATATATATATATATATATATATATAAACTTATTTATAAATGGAACTTTGTCTGTGTGTGTGTGTTTGTGTGTCCGTTACCTATAGACTCCGAAACTGCTGAACCGATTTTCTTGAAAACTTACACAGTTGTACTATAAGCGTCTGCGAGTGTTCTTAGCTAGGTTTTGTGTCGAGGTACCCCCGATAAATATCGAAAATCGATAATCGAAAAATCGGGTTATAGAAGGAGTGGTTCGATTTTAATCAAATTTGATACACTCACAGACAAAGACATAAGAAGTTTCAAGGTTGCAGTTCTTACAATAGTGCAGAAAATTTGATATCGATAGCAGGAAATCAAAATTTGACTTACATCCATTCATTTTTCTTTCGGTCTACGGTTTCGACTTAACTGGAAACAACGATTGCTTTTTAGTCTTTCGTGCCAACGTCCAAAGAGTCTGAGCTCCAGGACCATGGATTAGTTTTAAAGCTTTCATCACACCCGAGCAACGCCGGGCTATACTGCTAGTATATATATATATATATATATATATATATATATATATGTGTGTGTGTGTGTGTGTGTGTGTGTGTGTGTGTGTGTGTATGGCGGAGGTGGTCTCATAGGTGTACAAGGAATGATGTGGCTTAAAAATTGTCTTTCTGAATCGTTGATTTGAAGTTAATCAGCGATTGTTTGAATGAAAAGGAATGAAACGCAACTTTGACGAATTCTCTTTTATTGTCAGAAAAGAAAGGAAGACGGGTACAAAAAAAAAAAAGAAAAATATTGGAAAATTACAGTTTCGAGACAAACAGTGTTTATAAGCGGCACAATTGACGAATGGTGTGCGGTAAGAACGTAAAATTGGACTGAAGTAGACAAGACAAAAGAAAATGTTTACTTGACGTCAGGCTGGAAATATCGGCAAAAAGATAAAAGGGAAAACGCTCGCAAACAAGAGGAAAATTAAATGAAATGAATAAAAAGATTAAACATCATTCACACACAAACACACAGGCATATAGATGTGATCTTATACATACATATGTATGTCTTTGTATGTGTATATCTATCAAATGTGTATATATATATATATATATATGCGTGTGTGTGCGTCTCTTTCTCACTCTCTCTATATATATTGGTTATCTGAAAGGCCTTAAAATTTTGTTGAACCATGAAACCGACTGTCGCTGCTTTGTGTTGATCTAGATGTCTGCTATTATAGATTTACATACGCTTATTTCTCA
>JBBBDQ010001220.1:3065000-3072500 GCA_037127315.1 Ascarosepion bandense | reverse complement strand
TCCATAGAGATTATTGTCCCAAGTTCATATTGTGTATTTCTTTCATCGTTTTCAAGATCTTCAGATATGTATTCTGTGGTGTGTTGAATGCAATCAGTCGTAGTTCTAAATTGCGCTGGTGTATTAGCAATTTCATGTTGAGGTGACGACTACTTTAAACACTGTAAAAATATTCTGGCACATTTCAACGCAATTAATACTGAATATTGGCTTAAAGCTCATTAAATTTCTTCCATTATCATTAAATATAATTTACAATTACTTTTTTGCAAAATGACAGTATTATCTACTAGTATTTTTCTTATGGCAGTCTTTAAGTGTTTCTTTATCAAGATGATTCAAGTGTGTCAGTTAATCAATCATTGAGTCAGTCAGTCAGACATACGGGATACATGTCTCGAAAGAGACATGACTAACTGGGCATAAGATTTTTCCCTAGTACAATGCCATTTTTTCTGCGGCAGACTGGTTGCCAACCTAATCGATAGAACCTAATCTATCCTGCTATTTAATCCATTGCTGGAGAGAGAAGTGACTATTTAATACTTTTTTTCAAAGGTATTTGCGCGTAAGTGAATGCAACGAATTCTACTGGAATTCGAACTCGGCTCTCCGAGTTCTCGTTCTGAGCCTATATCACTGCACCACACCGGATAATCAAGTGTGTACTTTTATTTATTTTTTACAAGAATCGCAGTTTTGTACAAACAATGAAATTGATAAACTACATTCTTCTTCTATGGACGTAGGCGATCATGGCCTACCACATCTTCCTGTCAGTTGTAGCTCGCTTAACAGCTTTTCTCCTGTTATCCCACTCAAACTCCGCTCCGCCATCCATCTGATCAAGTCCATCAAGTATGCCACGCGTTGCTTTCTTTTGTCTCTCCTTCCATTTGTCCGTCCCGTGAGTATTAAATTCTTCAAGCCCTCTTTCCTCACTAAATTTTCCAGAAACAGCTGTCGTTACCTGATGTAAAGCATCAGTTTTCTTTTCGTGTTAACCCTCCCCAATCCTCGTCGTAGTTCACATGTTCTGTCCATGGTATCCTCATCATCCTTCTGTAGAACCCCATTCAGTTTCTTCAAGTCTTTCCTTCATCTGTGGTGATATTGTCCATCATTCACTGCCATATGGAAGAACTGACATCATATAGCAATCCAGTAGTCTCTTCTTTGTTTCAAGCGAAATATTTCTGTCTCTTAATACTCTACTCGGCTTCTGAAATGCATTCTTGTGCTTTTGGATCTCAGGAATATAAATGCATAGAAACAGCCTTGACCACAAAGTGAGGGGTCAGTTTATGTATTGGCTGTAATATGGAATTCATCCCCCATTTTATATCAAGTATGCTTCTGTAGAACCACATTTCGGTTGCTTCAAGTCTTTCCTTCATCTTTGATGATATTGTCCAACATTCACTGCCATATTGAAGAACAAACATCACATAGCAATCCAGTACTCTCTTCTTTGTTTTTAGAGAAATTTTCCTGTCTTTTAAATTCTCTACACAGCTTTTGGAATACATCCTTGGCTATGCCAAGTTAAGTGCCATACCTGATACACGCTTTGGGCGATCATGTCTCAAAAGGGACATGACGGACTATACAGAAGTTTATCCCGCAGTAGGTTGCTATTGCTTTCTGCGGTAGACTGGTTGCCGACCAAGACTATAGAACTCAATTTGTCCTATTATTTGACTCATAGCTACAGGGAGAAGAGATGTATTATATTATTATGTAGTAATTAGTGAGGCATCAATTTATTACTTCATAACAATATAAAACTGATCTCCCACTTTATACCCAGTAGAAGCATTAATCATGTTTCCAACTATTATATTATTATCCTGCAGCATTTTGCCATTACTTTATGCAGTAAACTGGTTGCCAGCCAAGGCTATTGAACACAATCTGTCCTACTATTTAATCCATAACAAGAGGGAAGATACGGATTAATACCTTTCCCAATGGTATTTGTGCGTAAGTGAATGCAAGGAATTCCACTGGACTTCGAACTCGGCTTTCTGATTCGTCGTTCCGGGTCGATATCCACTGCACCACAACACACATTCATTCTAATTAAGGGTCTGAAATTTGGACATGTGGTTTTTGGTAATCATGTGGTTGGCAGTTTTTTTTAAATTTAGGTCTAATATATTGAGGAACAAGAGATCGGAGAGCCGAGTTCGAACTGCGAGTTGAATTCATTGCATTCACTTATGAGCAAATACTCTTAGGAATGGTATAACTCCAGCTATGGGTTAAATAATAGGGCAGATTGGGTTCTATAGCGTTCGTTGACAACCAGTCTGCCACGGAAAGTAATGGCAACCTACTACAAAAAAATCTTCTGCTCAGTTAGTCATGTCTCTTTCGAGACATGATCGCCCAAGCGTGTATCACGTATGGCACTTAACTGACTGTCTGATATATTTACACGTATGCTGAGTTGACGGGTGAAATTTATTGTTTTAGAATGAGTCACGTGGATTATAATGAGTCGTTCGTATTGTTCATACTTTTTATGCCCCTGGTTTAATCTAGCAGCTGTTGCGTGAAGATAATTATGGCTCCAAATGCAGTGTTGGGATACTTATAGTAATATTTGTCATATTTATATTGTTACAAGTTGATACTATAGTGATATTTGTTATATTTATAGTGTTATAAGTTGATATTATAGTGATATTATATTTATATTGTTATAAGTTGATATTATAGTGATATTATATTTATATTGTTATAAGTTGATATTATAGTGATATTTTATTTAAGTTGATATTATAGTGATATTTGTTAACTTTTATTAGCTATTTATTTATTATTTATTATTTTATTGTGAGTTGTTATTATTATTATTTTTACCCAATAATCAATAAAAATGGGTCATTCACCCGATGTATCCAATATGACAGGGTTGATTTCTTTTTAATATTCTACACTCTTTTCGAAGTTTCATATAGTTGTCATTTAAGATAAAAGTGGGCCTGTCTTTTCAGCTCCGTAAAAGTATATTCTTGTACTTTGAAATTAATCGAAAAAATAAAGATTGTGTAGCATTCAGTGAAGATCGAACTTACGAAATTAGTGATGGCATGTGATACTAGATTGCTAAACGTTAAGGAGAAAGTTTGCTACACGGCTAAGAGAAGCCGCTTTATTTTACAACTGTGTTTATAAATGAAATCGGTCGATTAAAATTGCTTCCATATATCATGGATACATCATTATATAAATACATTATGGTTGTGGATTAGGTTTAGACAGGACGTGACAGATCCTTTGAAGATTAAATTTACTGGAGTGCAACAATTCTCTCAATCCCAATTTATGTTCTTTCCTCCATTTTGAAGTGACATTTTGCAATTTTTCATTATTATTTATTTATTTTTTATAATCGTATCGCCCCAAGCAAGGCATTATACTGCCACTGTTTTCCAGGGGGTTACATAACAGAAAAAACTATGAGAAGGAGTGACAGAATACAGGGGGTATCACGAAGCGGGTTGGAGAGGCATGAGAATAATGCAGAAATGAGATGAGAGCATGAGGGAGAGGATGCAGGTTAGTGAGATAGGAGATGACTATTGACTTTATATTTAAATTCTTGAAGATTGTAGCTGTCGGGAAACAAGTAGGCGGAAGGGAATTCCACAGGCGGGAAATGCGAGAAAAGAAGCTGCTGGAGTAGAATTTGCGTTTACAATTTACCGGTTTCACAGTAAAAGGGACCTAGTTGCTAATCTAGTAGCTCGTGTAAATTATCACCGGCGGGATGTGGCTTCCCTCGGTCTATTCTACAAATATTTCCATAGCTTCTGCTCCCACGAACTTAGGTCACTGGTGCCCCTGTCACATGAGTATACTCGTGCAACCAGATTGGAAACAAGATTCCACCCATTTACAAGGTTCCACCCATTTACAGTTAAAATAATCTTGTGGCTCGAGTAAATTTATATATAGGAGGCACCAGTGAGTTAAGTTCATCGGAGCAGAAGCCGTGAAAGTATTTGTAGAAGAGACACTAGGAAGCCATATTGCGCCGGTGACTGTATTCCGAGCTGCCAACTTGCACATATTATTGATATTTTTTGCATTTTATTATCTTTTATACGCTTTTCTCGCCTTTATTGTATTCTGTGAATGTTCAGTTACATAAACCTTTATTCCTTATTTTGTTTTATGTTTCCCGGATATGTCACACGTTTTTCTCTGATTGTCATCAACCTTCTCCTTGCCGTTCCTATTCTTAAACTTTTTCGTTGCTCACCTGGTTTGATTCGTTGATATTCATAACATTTGTCGGTAAAAGCACATCTTTGTCACTTCATACCTACTTGCTAACGATGATAAGAATTATTCTAGGAAGACAACCCAACAGCCTTATTGTGTACAGTTACCCTATTCTAACCTACTGTCACCAAATTTAAATCGAATCTTTCAAACCTAATTTTTTCCATCGACACCAAACAAAAGTAACTTTTATGAATATCCATGGAACATAGCAGATGACATATATCTACTCAACCATTCGAAGTCCACGGAGATTCCAAGTCACGTTACATAGCAGTCGTTATTAATTTCTCCCCTAATATATTATAAATATATTATTAAGAAATAAAAAAAAACAGCCGGATCAAATTTTAATTCTATCCTATTTCTAGTGTATTATCTTCCTTTTTTCAATATTCGCACTCGGATGAGGTATGGCACCTGAAACATGACGAATGTGAGTGACAAAGTCACGAGAAAATTGAAAAACCATGGCTCTAAATGCTTCTTTATTAACATTACAGACACAGAAGTATGTTTCTTCATTTATAAAGAATGATGCATGCGTACACGTGTGTTACAAAAGCGCTCATGATTTATATTGAAAAAGAAAAATCAAATCGTGAGTGAACAGTCTCCGAAAAGAAGATTAGCTGAATGAAGTGAGCTTAACTAAAAATAGACACTGGCTATTTGTACAGGCGATATTTCGGTTACTTAAAGCGATCGATTCAAGAACAGTGAAGAGGCCAACAAAATGGCGTCAGTGGTTGACCTATCGTCTCTGCGGGTTTAATCAAACAAGTCAGAATCTATAGGATTGACAGTGTAAAACTTGACATGGACACGAAAAAACAAAAAGCAAAAAACTGAGAACTTGTGTAAACAATAAACAGGCAAAAGTGAATATGTTAGCTTTTCTCACTGGTCAGAGATCAGCGCTTTTGAAAAAAACAAAAATTTGTTCGTTAAGATTCGAAATGGCATTAAAAACGAATATTTATTTGAGTAAACCGTCTTTGGTGGTGCGAATAACTAATAAATAGAATTAAACTTTATTTTTTACTTTGTTTTGTTACTTTAACATAACTTTTCGGCTTTTAGACAGAGTATGTTAAAGTCCCAACTCAGTTTTCCTTGCGTTTCATATCACCGACATATCTAAACTTATTGATAATGTAACTTTGTCTCTGTGTGTGTGTGTGTGTGTGTGTATGTATGTATATGTGTGTCTGTGTGCGTGTATGTCCGTTACCTATAGACTCCGAAACGGCTAAACCGATTTTCTTGAAAATTTACACAGTTGTACTATAAGCGTCTGCGAGTGTTCTTATTTAGGTTTTGTGTCGAGGTACCCCCGATAAATATCGAAAATCGATAATCGATAAAATCGGATTATAGAAGGAGTGGTCCGATTTTAATCAATTTTGATACACTCATAGACAAAGACATAAGAAACGATATTCAGAGGTTTCAAGGTTGCAGTTCTTACAACAGTGCAGAAAATCGATAAAAGATATTTGTGTGTGTGTCTGTTTATCTGCCTGTATGTCTATTTTTTCAGCCCTTTTATTTTAGTTTTTGCTTTGTGTTTGGCTCTAAGTAGGTATAATTGTAGTTCTTAGTCTCGGCCATGATACCATTTACTCAGAGGACTTATTTAGTCTTCAAATTTCAGTTTACAACGAAAAAAACGTATTTGATATCGATAACAGGAAATCAAAATTTGACTTACATCCATTCATGTCCATTCATCTAAACTTATTTATAAATGGAACTTTGTGCGTGTGTCTGTGTGTGTGTGTATCCGTTACCTATAGACTCCGAAACGGCTAAACCGATTTTCATGAAAATTTACACAGTTGTACTATAAGCGTCTGCGAGTGTTCTTAGCTAGGTTTTGTGTCGAGTTACCCCCTATAAATATCGAAAATCGATAATCGAAAAAATCGAGTTATAGAAGGAGTGGTCCGATTTTAATCAAATTTGGTACACTCATAGACAAAGACATAAGAAACGATATTCAGAAGTTTCAAGGTTGCAGTTCTTACAATAGTGCAGAAAATTTGATATCGATAGCAGGAAATCAAAATTTGACTTACATCCATTCATTTTTCTTTCAGTCTACGGTTTTGCTTTAACTGGAAACAACTATTGCTTTTTAGTTTTTCGAGCCAACGTCCAAAGAGCTCCAGGACCATGGATTAGTTTTAAAGCTTTCATCACACCCGAGCAACGCCGGGCTATGCTGCTAGTGGTTTTATATGTCCAGCATATATAGACATTTTTACAGAAAATGGAAGCCTGATAAAGTTGTATGAAACAAAATGTTATAGAATTTAGAAGCTTAGCCAGAAAGAAACCCAGAACACATTAAAATTATTGCTTTATGTATATATATTTCTGAAAACAAGAGTATATTTAATGTAAGATCAAAATTGCTTGGTACAAAGCAGAATTTGCTGAGAACCCATGAGGATTCAAACTTTAAATTCCGTGCATCTAAAAAAAATAATTTTAATTTATCTTTGGCGGGAAAGTGGATTGGCTGAGGAATTCCAAAAGAAAAGTTGTTGATAATGATCTGAATTCAATACACATGGCGCATCTAACGAGAAAGTATGGTACGGCGAGTTTAACACTGAAACGGATACATTGAAAGCAAAAGAAACAGAAAGGGGGTTACAGTGTGTAAATCTACTTGACAAGTTCGCGGTAATTGGATAGAAGAATAAATGCAACAAAGGCATTACAGAAAGCGATAAAAAATAGGAACTTGTGGCGAGCCATGATTGCCCACGTCAGGAAGGGTAAAGACAACTCTTCCTACAACTAGATCGAGTGGTACAAATAGACATTTCAGAAAAAAGAAGTAAACATAAAATATGTTAATTTGATTCAAGGCCTCAAAAATGGAGCACGAATTAAGATATGTTTGCATCTGCATTTATGAAAGTACTAGCAGTATAGCCCGGCGTTGCTTGGGTGAAATGAAAGCTTTAAAACTAATCCATGGTCGTGGAGCTCAGACTCTTTGGACGTTAGCACGAAAGACTAAAAAGCAATAGTTGTTTCCAGTTAAAGCAAAACCGTAGACTGAAAGAAAAATGAATGGATGTAAGTCAAATTTTGATTTCCTGCTATCGATATCAAATTTTCTGCACTATTGTAAGAACTGCAACCTTGAAACTTCTGAATATCGTTTCTTATGTCTTTGTCTATGAG
>JBBBDQ010001220.1:3022500-3060000 GCA_037127315.1 Ascarosepion bandense | reverse complement strand
CTCAGAGGACTTATTTAGCCTTCAACATTCAGTTTACGACGAAAAAAACTTATTTGATATCGATAGCAGGAAATCAAAATTTGACTTGCATCCATTCATTTTTCTTTCAGTCTACGGTATCGCTTTTTAGTCTTTCGTGCCAACGTCCAAAGAGTTTGAGCTCCAGGAGCATGGATTACTTTTAAAGCTTTCATTACACCCGAGCAACGGCGTTCTATACTGCTAGTAAGTAATAATAATAAAAAAAAAATATTTAAGCGTTTTTCTACATAGACTGGATCTTGTCATATAAAATTTAAATATAGAAAGCGATAGAAAAGTGACTGGCTATGGGAAACGGTCCTGTAAAACATAGAGAAATAAAAGCATTAATCAATAAAGCCGTGCTGACCTCACCACATATATGGCACTGAATCACTGATAATGTACGCCTTCGTGAACGCTTTCATTAGCCCAGCTTTCACGACATTTTCAATGGGAACTGGAGCGATTTCCTTACTAACAATGAAGTCCGTGAAATTACAAAAAATGTAAAGGTTTATTAAATAACAGCTCATCAAAGAACATTTTTCAGGCCAGGAAGAGGAACATTATAAAATAGATTTATACAATAAAAGTTTTATCTATAGAAGTAAGTTCATATATATATATATATATATATATATATATATATATATTCTAAACATATACTGTTAAATATAAGAGACAATGAATGTCTATTATGTTTAGTCATGAGCCGTTCTAAACATCGTATTTTGGCTTTAATTTCAGTTGAAAATAAAGACAAAAATTCTCCAATATTTAGATAATTTTTATTAAGTTGGTACTAAGCTTTCTGCTAACATGAGCAATCTTCAGAGAGCTAATAAGGACGGTAACAAAAAATAATAATAATTTTTTTGATAAAAAATATCCAAATGTGGGAGATTTTTTGTCTTTATTTTCAACTGAAATTAGAGCCAAAATACGGTGTTTAGAACGGCTCATGATTAAACATAATAGACATTCATTGTTTCTTATATTCAACAGTATATGTTTAGAAAATTATTTGCTACCTCGATACACTATATATATATATGTTTGTGTGTGTGTGTGTGTGTGTGTGTGTGTGTGTGTGTGTGTGTGCGTGTGTGTGTGTGGGTGTACATTCATCATGGTTGAGTGCATGTTGTTCGGAAAGTAATATCTTATTTTTGAAAGTGAAAATATCCCTTCCGATGTATTTTTCGCAAACAAAATCATAATTTTTAATCAGTAACGTGATCTGAATACCTCTTTTATCAGCAATACCACTGTGCTATTCTCAGTGAGCAGTGAAGCGACTCCGTTACTAACACAAAATTTATACTGGTTGCAAAAAAGCAAAAGCATAGAGACCATGCCCCATAAACTATACTCATTTAATTCCCTTTGAGCTTAATAGTATAAATAAATAAAAATATCAATTTCCATTGTAGAAAGTTACAGTTCATGGCGTAGATATTGCTGGTTTCGTAATGTTGTTGGTTGTATGTCTAAGTCAGCTAACATTAAAACTGTTGAAAATCTTTAGTTTCAGATTTAAAAATCGTTCAAAATTGAAACTAATCCAGTTATCCTTACGTGACATAGTTTAATATATATATATATATATATATATATATATATATATATATAGTATTGTAACTAAGTTGTTGAACTTGTAGGTTTATTTACCTTTTTGTTCATGCATTTACTTTTATAAAGAGTGCTCGATACAAATGTAGAGCGTTCCAAAGTAAAATGGAAAATCTTAGAAAAAACTAGAACTTGCAACTCTCTTAACGACATCTGCCCTTTATGTCTAAGTGAAAAATTACACATTCTTCAGTACCTTAACTGCAACGATTTATTAAACCGTAGAGACGAATTAGAAGTAATATGTAAACATCGCAAATATTTCTCGCTAAAATCTAAGTAAACAAAAAACACCCCACTCACGAACCCCCCCAAAACACAAAAAGTTACACACAACCAACCCTATAAATAAACAGAAAAAGAAAACAAACCCTATACAATACCAACAAAAAATAATGCAGTTGCAGCAGAATAGTAGATAAATAAATAAAAATATCGACACGATACAAAACAAAAATAAAAATAAAAAACAAAAAAAAGCACACACCCCAATACAAAATAACATAAATTAAGAAGAAACCAACCCCAAAACAAAACAACACCTACCAACCCATAAACAAAATAACAACACCCAAGGCGCCAGCAGCCTAAACCCTCACAAGATAAATAAATTAACCTGTCCTGAACTCAGCCACAAACAAACGCTTAACCCTAAGACCTTAAAAAGGTCAACAGAACTCAAAATACAGACCAACCACTCTAACACCACCCCACAAAAAAAAACAAATCCAACACAAATAAACGGGCTTTTCAACTAGATAATTCTCATTTCTAAAAAATCACCTGAAGATGAAGCAGACCACATAATGGGCTGGCTTCGAAACACGAAAATCTTTGTGTAGTGATACTAGGAATTATAAAAACATTGTAACAACCATTACAGTATATATATATATATATATAGCATAATAATAATCCACGTATACTGTCTTAATATGTATAGGAAAAACTACTAAAAAGTTGTAAGTTTAAAAATGTATTTTTTGACAGTATTTATTTATTTCTATTATTATTATATATATATATATATATATATTTGATATTTCAAACCGTCAATAAATACATTTTTAACTTACAACTTTTTAGTTTTTCCTATATATATATATATATATATATATATATATATAAATTTTATAATCGTGTCGCCCCCAAGCAAAGCATTTTACTGTCACTTTTGAACATGGGGTTACATCGGAGGAAAGTTATGAGAAAGAGTGACAGGTTATAGGGAGTGTCAGGAAGTGGGTAAGAGAAGAATGAGAATACTGATGAGAGTGGAGTGGACGGAGAAAGGAGCATGAGAGAGAGGATGCAGGTTAGTGAGATAGGAGATAACTACTGACTTTACATTTGAATTCTTAAGATTGTAGCTCTCAGGAAAGCAAGTAAATGGAAGGGAATTCCACAGGTGGGAAGTACGAGAAAAGAAGCTGCTGGAGTAGAATTTGCGTTGATACCTTCTTGGTTTCACAGTAAAAGGGTGGGACTTAGTCGCTAATCTTGTAAATTAATAATTAGTGGGTATCAGTGAGCTAAGTTTATCAGAGCAGAAGCCGTGAAAGTATTTGTAGAAGGGACACAGGGAAGCCACATTGCGCCGATGAGAAAATGACTGTATCTGAGCTACCAAGTCGGGATCGATCATATTACAGATTCTCCGTTGGATTTGGTCGAGGACACCTAGGTGGATAGTAGGAGCACCTGACCAGATATGGCAGCAATATTCGATGCACGGGTGGGTGGTAGATTTATATATGTGCAGAATTGTTTCAGACGGGAAAAACTTCCTGGCCCTACACAGAGAACTGACTTTCTTAGTAGCTGATTTAGCCATGGGATCTATATAGTCATTCCAACTGAGGTCTGTTGTGAGAGTTAACTCGAGGAAGCGCAATGTTTTACTTTCAGGGAGACTAACCTGATCCATGCTAATGGGGGGGGTCGGAGGGTAGAAGCGATTGTCTGTGACGGTTAATAGATATCAGCTTCGTTTTGGAAGCATTAAAATTCACGAGCTGTTTCTTACCCTAGTCCACCACGGATTGGAGGTTCTTTTCAAGCTCAGCAGCGAAGTTTGCTTTGTCAACGGAGCTCAGTTCGATTTCATTTAAATATACTCGGAGACCTACCAAACCTTATATATAGAATATACTCGTTGACAAAAGAAATCATGCCGAAAAAGACTAAATATAATGGAGGCCTTAATAATAAAAACGAAAACCCAATACTCCATAACATCAACTACGAACCTGCTTATCGTATTCGCGACATTGCACATATCACTACTCCTCCTTATGCACAACACCACTTACATTCTGTGACACGTAAAATAACATTCATCCTCGAAAATGGCTAAAAGTATAGCCAAAAGTGCTCGGATAAATAAAAACATTTACAGAGTTTTTATATAGTTATTATAATTTATATAGTTATTATAATTTATATAGTTATTATAATTTGTTTTCAAACGAAAGAAATCAGAAGATCACATGAAAAATTACATAAAAAACCTAACCATCACACCTCACCTGTCATTTTTAAAGAAACCTGCATAAAAGGGAGATTGCTGCTCATATATATATAGTTAAATAAAAAGAAGAGAAAAGGAAAACTATATTTAACTCGCTTACGCGTTTCGTCTTGTGATGGATTTTGTCAAGGCAAAAAAACAAAATGTGTTTTATTCCAAATTACGTATCTATAAACAATATTGGCAACTATAAAAACGCTCACAAATTATTCAAAAAGATTAACAGTATGTATATATATATATATTACTTCTTCATGTGTAGTGCAATGTCACGAGATGTTAAAATAAAGGGAATTCAACCGTTTTCCTTGGACTTTTTATTATGTAGGTTAGTCTGTTTCAGTATCACCCGGTTTACACTCCACCCACGTCTATTGAACAGGTGTAGAGGCTCATCCCTTGTTCCCTGTTTAGGATGTGGTTTCCGGCTTTCTCTTTTCCAATCTTTTCACTTTTCCTTATTTTTTTTCAATTGGAGTAGATAGACTGAACTATCGCCCGGTTCACACTCCACATACGTCTATTGAACAGGTGAAGAGGCTCATCCCTTGTTCCCTGGTTAGGATGTGGTTTCCGGCTTTCTCTTTTCCAATCTATTTACTCTTACGTAGCCCCCTGCACACCAGTGGCGTTATCGCCTTGCTCGGGGTGATATGATTAAAAGAAAAAAAAAAAGAAAAGGTGAAATTGAGAAAAAACCGGGGCGCAAATTGATATTTTGTTAGTACTGGATAGCGGCACTCTCGAGAACTTTCCTTCTGAACAAATTGTTTACTCTTTTTATTAATGTAGCATTTTTTAAATCGAAATTGTGGTCAAATTTATTTCTTTGAATCACTATTGCATTCGTTAGATTATTATTAGTGATGTCTCTTTTGTGTTCATATATACGTTTTTGTAGATTTCTACTTGTTTCTCCGATGTACACTGAAGAACAATTTTGGCAATTTATTTTGCATATACCTACTTGTTATTTATTACGGTTTCAGTTTGTTTTTTTTTTAGGTCTGACAATGTCCATAACAGATTTCGAGGTAATTGTTACTATGTGTGTGTTTTTTAGATGGGGTAAATTATTTTGGATAGTAGATGCAATGGAGTTGGTGGGTAGTATAATGTATCTGCTATTGTTTAGATTATTATTGTTGATAATGTTGCTTTTGTTGTGGTTGTATATATTATGTGACTTTCTTTTTACATTGTGAATAAAGTGATACGGGTATTGTAAGTTTCTGAATGTGTTTTCTATGTATTTTTCTTCTTTTGTTAAATATTGGGGGTTGCAGATTCTTAGTGCTCTTAAAAAGAAGAAATATTAGAACCGGTATTCTCGTCATTTTTGTTTTTCATTGAATTTTTTTTATTTTTTATTTTTTTTATAAGCGTTTCACCCCGAGCAAGGCATGTCACTACTGTGCAGGGGGCTACGTAGAGTGGAGAAAGGCTGATTAAATATAGGAAATGACAGAGGGTGGGTGATAGGCGGGTAAGGATACCGAGAATGAGGGTTGGGTAGATGAGAGTGTTGTGAGAATAGTTGGGAGTTAGTGTGATAGGAGGTGTCTATTGACCCTACATTTAAACACCTGGAGATTGTAACTGTCGGGAAAGCAGACTTGTGGAAGGGAGTTCCACAGGCGGGAAGCGCGAGAAAAGAAGCTGTTGGAGTAGAATTTACGGTTACATCTTATTTGTTTAACTGTAAAAGGGTGGGACCTAGTTGCTAATCTAGTATCTCGTGTAAATTCGTGCTTAGGCGGCACTAGTGATCTAAGCTCATCGGAGCAGAAGCCATGAAAGTACTTGTAGAAGAGGCACAGGGAAGCCACATCACGCCGGTGTGAGAGCGGCTGCAGCCGGTCTGCCAAGTCAGTATCAACCACGTTACAGATCCTCCTTTGTATTTTGTCAAGAAGCCCAAGGAGAGCAGCAGGGGCACCCGACCAGATATGGCAGCAATATTCAATACACGGGCGGATGGTAGATTTGTATATGTGCAGAATAGATTCAGGTGGGAAAAATTTCCGGGCCCTGCACAGGGAGCCCACTTTCATAGCAGCAGATTTGGCAATGGATTCAATATAGTCATTCCATTTGAGGTCCGCCGAGAGTGTAAGGCCAAGGAGGCGTAGTATTTTACTCTCTGGGAGACTATCTTTTCGGTTTATATTTTTCATCAGCTGTGTTTTGTGCCAGATGGTTACTTAGTGTCATCCCGTTACATTTCATGAACCTTCTTTGAGGAAAGGTAGCATTTTCCTTGCCACAATTCAATAATAGAATAAAATAGTTCTTGTGCTTCATAAAAATTATATTTCATGCGGTTCTTGAAGCGAACATACACCACCTTGCCATGTCAATAGAACAGTTTGAGGACAACAAATGAATATTTCACAGTAATACTCTTCCCCCCATCTATAAGTTAAATAACAGAGTGCATCATCAGAAAAATTTCCAAGGTTAATATAATAACATTTTTCAGCCATATTTTTTATTTAAATTTCGTTTTGTTTCGAATCCAGTTAATCCCCGTCTTAATCGAGTAGACGCTAATCCTCTTCCAAATCGAGTGTGCGATTATCGTCTTTTTTAAACAAGTGGGCGGTAACACTCTTTTTAATCGAGCGAGTGGTAATCCTGTTCCTAATCGAGTGAAGGGTAATTCTTTTCTTAATTGAGTGGATCGTAATCCTTTGCTTAATTGAGTGAATGGAAACCCTCTTCTTAATCGAGTGGGTGACAACCCTTTTCTTAATCGAGTGGGTGGGTACCCTCATCTTAATCGACTGGATGGTAACCCTCTTTTTGAATTGCCATGGAAAACTAAGATGGGAAACTTATAGATCACAGAACAAATCAATCAATTAACATGATAGTCCTTTTAAAAACAGACTTTATTGATCGCCATTGATCATTGTCTCTTAAAATACATGTTGTTCAGTTTTCTTGTTTTTTTTTTTTTTTATAACCGTGTCCCCCCAAGCAAGGCATTTTACTGCAACTGTTGTGCAGGGGGTTACATAGGAGGAATGTTATGAGACAGAGTGACAAGTTATAGGGGGTGTCGGAAAGTGAGTAAAGGATGACTGTGGGCATAAAGGGAGGGATCAGTTCATTTATTGACTGTAATGTAGAACTGATCCCCCACACAATATAACCACATTATAATAGTTTAGAATTTTTTTAGTTGAATTTTAATTTGATGAACATTGCTAGTCATTCAGTTTTTTTTTTATATAAACATATCGCCCCCAGCAAAGCATTTTACTGCCACTGTTGTGCAGGAGGTTACATAAGAGGAATGTTATGAGAAAGAGTGACAGGTTACAGGGGGTGTCAGGAAGAGAGTATAAGAAAGTAAAGAATACTGATGACTGGGGTGGAGGGAGAAAAAAGCATGAGAGAGAGGATGTAAGTTAGTGAGACAGGAGATGACTATTGGCAGTACATGTGAATTCTTGAAGATTGTAGCTGTCGGGAAAGCAAGTAGGCGGAAGGGAATTCCACAGGCGGGAAGTGCGAGAAAAGAAGCTGTTGGAGTAGAATTTGCGTTTACAATTTATCGGTTTCACAGTAAAAGGGTAGGACCTAGTTACTAATCTTGTGATTCGAGGAAATTCATATAGAGGGTGTACCAGTGAGCTAAGTTCATCGGAGTAGAAACCGTGAAACTATTTCTAGAAAAGATATAGGGACGCCACACTGCGTCGTTGAGAAGGCGACTGTATCTTAGCTGCCAAGTCTGGATCGATCACATTACAGAAGCCGTGAAAGTATTTGTAGAAGAGACATAGTGAAGCCGTCGGTGAGAAAGCGACTGTATCCTAACATCGATACGAGGAAATGTAAGCTCAGTTTCTGACGTCATTTCCTTCACGTTGCATAGTAACCAAAAATGCCATTTAATTCTCCATTTACGGTCGGTTTTTTTCTTTCTATTCATATTTTTACCATTGATCATTCTTCTCATTTTTAATAACGTCGTCTTGCAATAAACAATAGCAACACCTCTTCTGGTTTCTGAAGAAGCCAGCTATCAATTTTTATAACAGGGTAACGCTTGTATTAATTCCACTGGCCTTTAAAACCCGCTGCTTATATTTTTTTTTTCAAGTTAATTATCCTAATAAATATCATCTAACGAGAGAACATTCTGATCTTGTAGGAAACAGAGAATGTGTTGGCAGTAGTGTTCAAGTGCAGTGGGAAGGTAGAGTCGAAGAACAAATTATCAGTGCCAAAATTAATTATTTTGGATCAGTCTCAGAATTTTCTCAAGGCATAGCAGAGTTTTAGCCAAAAACCTAGGCATTCATTAGCTTTCTCTGACTGTTTTCACGGCCATTGCTTGGTGAAGTATTGCTCACTAACAAGAGATTATTTTCTCATCCTTATAAAAAAGATTTCCATGTTTATTTTTGGTTATTTTATAATTATTTTCCATTGGAATTTTATTAAAATCAGAAAGACCATCTACCCTTCATAGAAGTTTATTGTCACTGGGTTGTTAAGAGATATTTCCAAGGAAATCGGATTTATGAAGGAACGCCCATTCATCTTAACTCCAAAGTAGGAATCCATTTTTTTTATATATGAATTATTCGAAGAATTCCAGAAATTGTAACTGGTAATCATAATACTGGCATTTTTTAAGACAAAAGAATATACTAGATCAATTGCTAACGTGACACGATTGATAAGTATTTAGTGTCTGCTTGTATTTTTAAGGATTATTCCTATTTATTGTCTTTCAATAAATCCTGAACACTGACAATGCCTTTCTTCTTTTTTTACAATGCATTACTTTTTACCATAAACGAGTAAGTGTAATATATTACCTTGAATTGCAAATATAGGATTGACAAAATTATCCGGTCGTGGATGTTGGTGGCGGGGTGGAACGTCAAAGGCAGACACTCAGGAGACAGCCGGCTTGAAATGTGATAACCGGCGAAGATGATTGACAGATGTATCTGGCTGTAAATGACGTCAATTAAGCGAGAACCTCAAAAAGCAAAAATATATAGGAATTTTGGAGTTATATCAGTCTGTTTTTTTTTGGCCAAATAGATAGATAGATAGATAGATAGATAGATAGATATAGATAGATAGATAGATAGATAGATAGATAGATAGATAGATATGAACAGAATGAGATAGATAGATAGATAGATAGATAGATATGAACAGACTGAGATAGATAGATAGATAGATAGATAGATAGATAGATAGATAGATATGAACAGACAGATAGATAGATAGATAGATAGATAGATAGATAGATAGATTGATGCAAAAGACAGACTGAGATAGATATATAGATAGATTAGATAGATAGATAGATATGAACAGACTGAGATAGATAGATAGATAGATAGATAGATAGATAGATAGATAGATAGATAGATAGATAGACAGACAGATAGATAGATAGATAGATAGATAGATAGATAGATAGATGAATGAAAGACTGAGATAGATAGATAGATAGATAGATAGATAGATAGATAGATAGATAGATAGATATGAACGAACTGAGATAGATAGATAGATAGATAGATAGATAGATGAACAGACTGAGATAGATAGATAGATAGATAGATAGACAGACTGAGATAGATAGATAGATAGACAGACTGAGATAGATAGATAGATAGATAGATAGATAGATAGATAGATAGACAGACAGATAGATAGATAGATAGATTGATAGATAGATAGATAGATAGATAGATAGATAGATAGATAGATAGATAGATAGATATAGATAGATAGATAGATAGATAGATAGATAGATAGATAGATAGATAGATAGACAGACAGACTGAGATAGATAGATAGATAGATAGATAGACAGACTGAGATAGATAGATAGATAGATAGATAGATAGATAGATAGACAGACAGACTGAGATAGATAGATAGATAGATAGATAGATAGATAGATATATATATATATAGATAGATAGATAGATAGATAGATAGACAGACATGAGATAGATAGATAGATAGATAGATAGATAGATAGATAGATAGACAGACTGAGATAGATAGATAGATAGATAGATAGATAGATAGATATGAACAGACTGAGATAGATAGATAGATAGATAGATAGATAGATAGATAGATAGATAGATATAGACAGACTGAGATAGATAGATAGATAGATATGAACAGACTGAGATAGATAGATAGATAGATAGATGAACAGACTGAGATAGATAGATAGATAGATAGATAGATAGATAGATAGATAGATAGATATGAACAGACAGAGATAGATAGATAGATAGATAGATAGATAGATAGATAGATAGATAGATAGATAGATAGATGAACAGACTGAGATAGATAGATAGATAGATCCCCGCTGGCTGAAGAAGAAGAGACTGGTTACGACTCCCCGGCGGCTCCTTCGTATGTGCGCAATCTTTCCGGTTACTCTCTTACTTGACACAAGCGTTATGTCATTGTCTATCAAGACGATCATTTTCGTTGTTATCCAATAGCGTAGTAAAAATAACAACCCTGATTGTGGCCACTTCGATGTGCTATAATGATTAGCAAGCTTGTTTCACTCTATCAGTTAGTAGTGAGTTTGATCCTCACCGAATGCTTCATACTTTCGGCTTTGTGCCACATCTAAGCTTCGCTTATAAAACCACTGCATCAGCTCCGCTTTATCAGAAAAAAATTTTAATTAATTCCTGACCATTGACAATCCCTTTATTCCAGTTGTATAATGCATTCCCTAGTAAAATCATTAGCAATGCATTTACATTATACATATAATAACCGTTTTGTATCGGTATTATGTGCATTGATTTCTAACCAGGCAATTCTTTTCTTGTTGCCTCTCAATATACAACGTATAGCTTGAGGGTCGAAATTTAATAAAACGAATTTTAAGTTAAAATTCGAATAACATCGTTGTTTAATCCTGAAATTCCATGACTAAGCTCTCAAAGTTACGACCTTAATTTTTGTTCATTCGTAAACGTTTGAACGACGTTCACAAATTGCTTTGATTGGATAACAGAATCATTTTGGAATAGTGTATTTTGGAATTATTAAGAGATGTCACGTGTCAGAATTATGGCGCGCTGTAAACTAAATTTAGATAATATCAAACACGAAGGACATATGGGAAACAGGGTAGCAGAGAAGGAAGGAAGGAAGGAAGGAAGGCAGGAAGGAAGGAAGAGGAAGTAACTTGATAGAGAGGGTGTTAAGAAGGAAACGTTAGAAGCGAGAAAGTTACAGAAAAACAAAAAGTAAAGAGCAAAATCAAGTTATATATATATATATATAACTAATATCTATAAAGAGAGAGAAAGAGAGAGAGAGAGAGAGAGAGAAAGGGAGGAAGAGGAGGAGGAGGAACAGATGTAGGTGCAAAAAAGAGAAACAGGCTTTTTGACTGGATATTAAGAGACAATGAACAGATATTTGGGAGGCTGGGAGTGATGGAAAGTATAAAAATACAGTGCATTCAGTTTTTATGAGAAGATTTTTTATGGAGAATATTTTTAATCGCTTTTTCGCATCTGAAACTCTACTCCATATTTGTATAAAATTTAGATAAAAAGATGAAGAAGGCAGGAGAGACTGGAAGGTATAAGGAAAGGAATAAAAGAAAAAATGGAATTTCCAGATTATTGTCGTTATCTCTAGCTATGGATTAAATAACAAGCAAACTGGCTGTAATTGACTTCCAGTTTTTGAGAAGGACAACTATGAATTCAAAATCTATACCCAAAGCTGTACAAAGATTGATAAACATGTCGATACTATGCATCCAAGTCAAAACCACGATAGACTTCAACAATAATTTTTTATTTTTTTCACAAAATTCCCGTCAGATTATACTGAATCCCCGCTTTCTTCAAACACAGAAAATTTATTCACATATTTAATAACATGGTTATTCTCCATGACACAGGAGCCATAGCTGTTTGGCCCTCTTCCATGACTCTACATTGATTTTTGTCCCTCACTCTCCAAAAGGTTGCCGATCCCTGTCTAAAATATTGATCAAAATGTTTCTCAACCTGCCGCCAACGCTAACAGACTATGGGGGTGAAGGATCCAGGATAGAACAGTACGGCTCTGGTTTCTGAAGTTCCATGGTGGGGATATGAGTCATGAAGACCAAGGTAGTAGAGGATCACCATCAACTAAATGAAAGTAATATATGCAAAATTCAGAAAAATTTTCTCGGATAAAGAGCATCTGAATTTCAACAATATCGGACCATCTCTATTGGCAATGGGAAGTGACTCGATAAATAGATTCAACATGAACTCAATGAAAGTCAAAGAGTTCGACCTTTTCAAGTGTTTCCGATGCTGCATCTGCAAAGTTCGAATGATGATTTCTCGATCAAAGTGTGATTCGTGTTGAGAAATTCATGTTTTATGAAAATCGAAAACGATCGCTTCAATGGATTGATCATCACGAATCACCCAAAGACTTTCGAAAACCGAAATTGTTAAAGTCAAGATTATTGAAACTGTCTGGTTGACCCGCCATTGGCGTTATCTATTACTACTGTCTGGAATCGAACCAGAGCTTCAATTCCGAAGTTTCAGGTTGTATTTGGCACTGATGAATCGATGAAGCACCGTTCTGCTTCATGTCAACGCCTCTCCACATGTTCCCAGGATGACACTGCTGAAAGTCACCGACTTGGGATACATGACTTTGCCTTGCTCACCATATTCCCTCTGATATCTCGCTAACTGGCTTCCCCTTTTTCGAGCATCTTGACAATTTTTAAAGCCAAAAGACATTCCGTTGAAAAGAAAATGCAGTAACTGCCGTCAAAGTTTTCTTGGCATAAAAATCTTTAGAATGTTATCATAAAGGCATAAATAAACTTGACATTTGATGGCGAAATTTTGCAAATGTTCAGGGTTGCCATTTGAATTGGTGTTCAGGGTTTCTATTTAAATTAATGTTAAAGGTTCCCATCCAGTCTAATTGATTTAAATACTTAATTAATTACATTAACTCAGGAATAAAAATTGATTCTAAAATCGGACATTATTTTTCCGAACAACCTAATATTATAGGAACCGAAATTGTTTTTGATCCACAATTACGGTTATCTTTAACAGTCATTTGTTATCTATTATGGTCAGACTGTGAACGTTCTCACCACTTTGCCAGGCACATTTTATTTTGAATCATATCATCCCGTGCAAGGCAGTCAAGTTTCTAAGACACAAAGGCTTTAATAAGTGTGAAAGTCAGTCAGTTAGTTAAGTGCCATACGTGATACACGCTTGGGCGATCATGTCTCGAAAGAGACATGACTGACTGGGCAGTACTCCCGCAGGAGGTTGCCATTGCTTTCTGCGGTAGACTGGCTTCCGACCAAGGCTATAGAACCCAGTCTGTCCTGCTATTTAACCCATAACTGGAAGGAAGAGACGGATTAATACCTTTCCCAAGGCTATTTGCGCGTAAGTGAATACAATGGATTCAGCTGGAATTCCCCGGTTTCTCGTTCCGATCCGATATCCACTGTACCACAACGCACATCCCAGGGTGAAAGAATAAAGCATAAAAACATCATTTGTAAGCAGTGGGAACAATAGAAGAGGAAGCAAGAAGACGGTAGATAACGATTGATATTAAATTTAAATTTTTGAATGTCAACGTTGGATGGAATGCATGGAGCCGGAAGAGAGTTTTACTAGCAAGAAGTGTGATTGAAGAAACTCTTAATACAGAACATAACGTTTATCTCTAGCCAAGTCAACTGTGAATTGATGAAACCTTACAGGCATTCTAGTACTGCGCTTCATTTCATAAAGTCAAGGTACCATAGTGAAGAGTTCCACAGGGAAGCTACAGTACGGAGATGGAAAGTAACTGAAGCTAAAATAAACCAAGTAAAGGTTTGCGAAACTAAAATAAACCAAGTAGAGGTTTGCGAAACTAAAATAAACCAAATAAACGTTTGCAAAACTAAAATAAACAAAATAAACGTTTGCAAAACTAAAATAAACCAAGTAAAGGTTTGCGAAACTAAAATAAACCATGTAAAGGTTTGCGAAACTAAAATAAACCAAGTAAAGGTTTGCGAAACTAAAATAAACCAAGTAAAGGTTTGCGAAACTAAAATAAACCAAATAAACGTTTGCAAAACTAAAATAAACCAAGTAAAGGTTTGCGAAACTAAAATAAACCATGTAAAGGTTTGAGAAACTAAAATAAACCATGTAAAGGTTTGAGAAACTAAAATAAACCATGTAAAGGTTTGAGAAACTAAAATAAACCATGTAAAGGTTTGAGAAACTAAAATAAACCATGTAAAGGTTTGAGAAACTAAAATAAACCATGTAAAGGTTTGAGAAACTAAAATAAACCATGTAAAGGTTTGCGAAACTAAAATAAACCATGTAAAGGTTTGCGAAACTAAAATAAACTAAGTAAAGGTTTGCGAAACTAAAATAAACCAAATAAAGGTTTGCGAAACTAAAATAAACCAAGTAAAGGTTTGCGAAACTAAAATAAACCATGTAAAGGTTTGCGAAACTAAAATAAACCATGTAAAGGTTTGCGAAACTAAAATAAACCAAGTAAAGGTTTGCGAAACTAAAATAAACCAAATAAAGGTTTGCGAAACTAAAATAAACCAAGTTAAGGTTTGAGAAACTAAATTAAACCAAGTAAAGGTTTGAGAAACTAAAATAAAACAAGGAAAATTAAATACCTGGGAAGCGCTCTGACAGAAGATGGAAAGTGTGATGTTGAGATCTAAAGACGCATTGGCATGGCCCAGGATGCATTTCAAAAGCTAACCAGAATTCTGAATGGCAGGAAAATGTCATGCAGGACTGCGATGTGATATCTGTCTTTCTGTATGGCAGTGAATGTTGGACGATTTCTTCATGAATGAAGGAGATGCTTGAGGCAGCAGAAATGTCGTTTTACAGAAGGATGCTGAGGATACCACGGATTGAGCACATGAGCAACGATAAGGTGTTGGAGAGGATGCAAACGAGAAGGAAACTCATACTTAACATCAGGAAGTGATAGATAAGGTTCCAGTGACATGTAATGAGGAAAGAGCGCCTAGAGAATATAATACTCATAGGACGAATAGATGGAAAGAGAATCAGAGGAAGACGCGAGACATATTTGATAGGTTTGAGCAAATGGTTGGTGGAGCGAAATTTGGGAGAGGTACCTAGAGAAATTCGCGTTTTAGTGCAATGGATATCGACTTCGAACGACATATTGGGGAGCTGAGTTCGAATTCCAGTTGCATTCCTTGCATTCACTTACGCACAAATACCCTTGGGAAAGGTATTAATCCGTCTCTTCCTTCCAGTTATGGGTTAAATAGCAGGACAGATTGGGTTCTATAGCTTTGGTTGGCAACCAGTCTACCGCAGAAAGCAATGGCAACCTATTGCGGGATAATCTTTTGCCCAGTCAGTTATGTCTCTTTCGAGACATGATCGCTCAAAGCGTGTATCCCGTATGGCACTTAACTAACCTAGAAGAAGAGGATTGAGAGCGACAAGAGACACAGTAAAGTGGAAGTCCATGATCGCCTACGTCTTGAAGGGACACGGAACATCAAGAAGAAGAAAAATATTGGTAATTCTTTTTTTGGATTTTGTCAAGGATCTCTAAATATACAACACAAGGTCTTGAACGTATGTGGCAGCAACATTCAAAACATTTATTTATTCTTTTATCGGAATTTGGGAAACAGCGGATGACCTCGAGCGGGACCTTTGGTATGAGAGGAACACCGATTGGCACAGGCGGATTTAAGCAACCAAAAGGCTATATTTCTATTCAAACAGATTTTCCCTCACTAGAAATGACAGGGGAAGGTGTTGTTTTGAGATTTGGATCTGACCTGTTCTTCCATTGCTATTAACTTGTTTCAATTTTGTCGTTTGACAGCTACATTGAACTGAAAGTATCTTTTTTTATCTCTTTCTGTCTCTCTCTACCTCTCTCTGTCTGTCTGTCTTTGTCTCTCTGTCTCTCTCTGTAGTAAGCATTTTGGTCCACCAATCTAATGTCAAAGTCACACTGAAGATATTCATCAGCCTGTGTCAATTTGGCACACCAAAATCCATATGGGTCATCCATCACTGTCAGTGATTTCCTATGGTAGATGTGAAGATAGTGCGCAGTGAGTGAGGCTACGTATTTTATCTGAACAATAAAATGATTATTGCAAACCAAGGCCATATTCATGGACGCGTTGGAATATCCTTAATACTATGATGAAGTCGATCCTCACTATGTGCTCTGAAACCCGTGACCTTGGAACAAACTAATCTGAATAAATATCAATGATAACAATAAGAAGTAAAATAGTAAATAGAAAACAAATTTTTTAGACCATTACTATGAGATCTGCGTTGTGGAACTAGAAATCGGGGAGCCGAGTTCGAATTCCAGCTGAATTCATTGCATTCACTGACGCGCAAATACCCTTGGGAAAGATATTAATCTGTCTCTTCCTTCCAGTTATGGGTTAAATAGTAGGACAGATTGGATCTGTCCTACTTGGTCAGCAACCAGTCTACCGCAGAAAGCAATGGCAACCTACTGCGGGATAATCTTCTGCCCAGTCAGTCATGTCTCTTTCGAGACATGATCGCCCAAGCATGTATCACGTATGGTACTTAACTGACTGACCAGTGAGATACAGTACTGTGCAAAAGTATTAGGACAAGAACTATTTTATCTTTTATGAGACATCAAAATAAATTTTAAAATCACCCCTGTCCTAATACTTTTGCACACTACCGGTTGTGTGCAGAAGTATTAGGACAGGGACGATTTTCTTAAAAAACCTCACAGAAATTCAAATACAGAGTGAAAATTAAGTAAATTGCTAATAAATATTGATTATTTAAAACTAGGTGTAAAAGAAAAGTATTAAAAAGAAGTTAAATTAAATTTTTTCCTATTTTCTATTAAACGAGTTATATTGAAACAACTCTATTGAACATCTATGGAATATTTTAGATAAAAAAAATGATAAATCTAATGTTACTTTGCAAGATACACTTTGGGAACAAATACAAGCTGCTTGGCAGGAGATACCATTAGATACATTGAAGAAGCTTGTGATATCAATGCCTGACAGAATGAAGGCTGTGATCAAAGCAAAAGGCTATTATACTAAATATTAAATTTATTTTGTAACGAATATTTTTCTTGTTAAAGCATTTATTGAGTAAATCAAATAAAAATAAAATGACTTTAATTAAATTGTTTATTTTCTGTCAATATGCCTCATAAAAGATAAAATAGTTCTTGTCCTAATACTTTTGCACAGTACTGTATATACCTATTTATCGATGAAATAGCAGGGTAGAATAGACGTTTTAGTCTTCAGTGGCAACCAGGTAATGAAAAAAAAAATTAACTTCCAACAATGACGAAGGCAACAGGATACTATTTCACTATCTTTTCCAAGAATGTGTGGTAATTCAAAATCTGTGTAGTCTTTAAGGGATATAGTAATTTAATTTTAGGTATGGCCTTATTAGATTTTAACACAGTATGAAAGAACATCTCACGGTGGAATAGTAGCCAAGCCCTTCGTCGGGATTTAGACTATTATACCCGTCTTTAAGAAGCTTATTGTCCGCTTTTTACTCATATTCGCCTAGCTTCTTTCACTTCTTCGTAATTGGATAATCATTCTCATCAAAATGCTTCCTTGATGGGCCTAAACAGAAGCTCATGAGAATTTAAACCTTTTGTTTCTTTATGGAGAGTATTTTGATACTTTAGTTAGCATTCTGGGCACAGACTTATGAGACTGCGCCAAAGAACAAGGATGGCCATCGCTCTCCTGAAAGCTTTCACAGAGTATAGCCAACTTGAGCCTTATATTGGCTCTAATGAGAACGTCAGACTGTTCGGCATCATCCTTATTCACGGTGGCAGCAGCTGTTAAAGTTTCAGCGGTAAATTTTTGTTTTGTTCCCCGAAGGCTAAAGGCCTTCGGGCTGGGTATACCTAAGACAAATTAAAACCAGTTATGACCGGTTTTGAACTTGTCCACCCACGGTGGATAGGTAATGTTTGACCAGTACCTGGGTGTACGCGCTCAGGTTCCTCACGTTAAATAGACCTTGTGTCACATCTCTCTCAAGTGGGGGAGAAGGGTAAATAATGGCCTTTACCCCTTCAAATCTTTCCAAAACATCCCTATTTCCGTGCAAATGTAGATGCTGAACTCAATTCGGTAATTGTTTATTGACGATACATACCTTTTTTTCATTTTATCGAGCAGAAAAATATGGAACTTCTTGTCGCTGTTTATTTCACCCCCAAACCACGGTTCAAAAATGTTATTCACTGCAGACTGAATTCACGCGTAGCTTTCCGATTTTTCGGCCTTTTCAGTTCCTTTTTGCAATTCCTACGCGGAAAACGAGTTCCGAAACCAAACAAATCGCGAATTAATTGCTCAAAAGGACTAAAAAGGCCGAAATAAGTATCCTACGCCTCAACTCATTCAGCGGTGAATCAGATATTACAGCGGTGGTAAGGGATGAGATATAGTCCGATTTATTTCTGGTCGATAAAATGAAAAAAATAAACAATTATCGATTTGAGTTCAGCATATACATTTGCACTGAATTAAGGATGTTTTAGAAAGTTTTGACGGGGGTAAAGGCCTTCAGGGAACAAAACCAAAATTTACCGTTTCAGCCTTCTATGTTTTGTCAAATTATTAACAATAAAAAATATAGACTTATCGTTTGATGGAAGTTGTACATCTTGTGTACAAACTGATTTTCTTTCTGCAAAGTGAGTCTCTGACAACAGGCTTTAAAAATGAGAGTACTTGATTGGCACAAGAACATAACTGTTTTTGGGTGAGTGTTTAACACTGAGTCACTGATTTAACATGCAATAAATTCATCATCAAGGTGTCTTTTTAAATCAATCATTCACTCTGTTTATGGCAATGAGTTAACCTAAATATGACATTATATTTACACTATTTACATTGTTATATGGACGTTATGGCTATTACTGCTGGGTTGGTTCTTTCACTTAAACATCCAAGACTTGTTGAATAGCTTTCGTCGCTGAAATAAATAGGCAAAGAGAAAAGGAAAGATACAGAGACACTAGAGGAACAGTTTGAACACTGATTTTATTTTTTGATTTCAACGACCTCTTGTTGGAGAAATTCCTTCCCGAACAGTCGGCACGTCTTTACCAGTCAAAGTCCAACAGAAAAAAGAGATAGAGTTTATTTTTTGCGCCAGGAAGCTTCTCTTTTTGCACATGCGTAAATTGTCTTTCCTGTCAGAGGACTCCTGGGAGATTCTTTTGTTTATTTTATTTTGTACTTTTATTTTATTTTGTATTTTTATTTTATTTCTTAGTTTTTGTTTTATTTTGTATTTTTATTTTATTTAGTGTTTTCTTTTCTTTTATTTCGTATTTTTATTCAATCCCTACAGTCAACACAGTTATTCTTATCTTCACTGTCATATTGACAATGTTTCGGCTGTTTTACACAATGACTTTCTTCAGGTTTTATTCGTTGGAATTTCGAAACAAACCCTTTATTTAGTCGATGGGAATAGATTGTTCTCGTTCCACATGTCATATCTTTTCTGGATAACACAGTTTCAATTATTTCTCTTTAGTAACTTAAGTTTCCAAATTTTGTTCATTTCTGCCGTGGCTAGGTATTGAACTCACAACTCTTTAGGTCAAGTCACTGGATTACTTCAACTAAAGCTTTTATTCAACGGTCCATGTGTTTTGGGGGAGATATCCAGAAAATGAATGTCATGTAGAACAAAAGAACAATGTCTGTCAGATGAATAAATAAAGTGTTTGGTTCGAAATTCCATCTGAAGAAGATCGAAGTGTACAACGGCCGAAACTTCGTGAATATGACAAAGAGGAGGACAACAGTCCGAACAATGTAACTAGTGTAAATAATTACAATACCCCATCTCAGAAATATAGACAGATATTGAAGGTGAATATGGCAACAAAGATGAGGACAACAGTCCGAACAATGTAGATATTGTAAATAATTACAATACCTCATCTCAGAAATATAGACAAATATTGAAGGTGTATATGGCAACAAAGATGAGGACAACAGTCCAAACAATGTAAATAGTGTAAATAATTACAATACCTCATCTCAGAAATATAGACAGATATTGAAGGTGAATATGGCAACAAATATGAAAACAACAGTCCGAACAATGTAAATAGTGTAAACAATTACAATGCCTTATCTCAGAAGTTAATTGGAGTAGATAGATCTATCTATCGCCCGGTTCACACTCCACCCACGTCTATTGAACAGGTTAAGAGGCTTATCCCTTGTTCCCTGTTTAGGATGTGGTTTCCGGCTTTCTCTTTTCCAATCTTTTCACTATTACGTAGCCCCCCGCACATCAGTGGCGTTACCGCCTTGCTCGGGGTGATACGATTAAAATATATATATATAAAAGATTATATTTAAGACAAAGGCGGACTCTTGGTGAAATTTGTGAGTAACAATTGTACGCTAGTGGCTGTGAAGTTCTTCTGAAAAATATTTACAAAGCTTTGTCCAATCCAGTTCTTAGTAGTAATCGCTGGGCTTAGTGGAGGTGTACACCCAGCTTCTTACTTAATAAAAGAATATTCATATTATGATATACATTTAGTATAATGTGATGCCGAAGGAGGGGAGTAAACATGCTGAATATGGACCGAACTTGTATTTCCAATGACATCGCTACACGATCCAATTCCTGGGTAAGTAGATAAACTACATCCGGCGGCAAGGCCTCTGATCGGGACATTGAACGTTTTGACGAGTGTGGAACCCCTTCTTACTTGCTGTTATTTCTAAGTCCACCCTAGCCCCGTGTTGTAGCACCTGTTAGGGTTCTACATATGGGCAGATAGCCCCCAAAACAAAAAACTATGAATGTAATAAACATACATTTTAATCGTAAAAATGCTAGCAATACATTTATATATAAAAAGACCGATAATACATAATCAACAATACATTTTATCTGAAGCAGAAGATATACAATTAATTGCCTTCAACAAATTTAGTTGAAGGCATAAAATTGTGTTAAAATATTTTGATTTCGGCATTAAGTAACCCATGGAGGTGTTGATATGCCACCAAACAACCAAACAAAAGCTACACGATCATTATTCTTAACCATAATCTGAGTAAGGTTCAGTAGCATGCAAGTTGACTGTGTTTCATTACTCTTCAGTAGGCGCAGTAAATGTACTTGTATAGATAACTAGCAGTATAGCCCGGCGTTGCTCGGGTGTAATGAAAGCATTAAAACTAATCCATGGTACTGGAGCTCAGACGCTTTGGACGTTGGCACGAAAGACTAAAAAGCAATAGTTGTTTCTAGTTAAAGCGAAACCGCAGACTGAAAGAAAAATGAATGGATGTAAGTCAAATTTTGATTTCCTGGTATCGGTATCAATTTTTCTGCACTATTGTAAGAACTGCAACCTTGAAACTTCTGAATATCGTTTCTTATGTCTTTGTCTATGAGTGTATCAAATTTTATTAAAATCGGACCACTCGTTCTATAACCCGATTTTTATGATTATTGATTTTCGTTATTTTTCGTGGGTATCTCGACACAAAACCTAGCTAAGAACACTCGCAGGAGCTTATAGTACAACTGTGTAAATTTTCAAGAAAATCGGTTCAGCCGTTTCGAAGTCTATTGGGAACGGACACACACAAACACACAGACACACACACACACATACACACACACACACAGACAAAGTTCCATTGATAAATAAGTTTAGATTTAGATTAGATTTACTTAGTTTGGCACAAGGTTAAAAGCTTGGGAAATAAGTCACCATACAGTAGTAGGATAACTATTCTTCATTATGGTGAGATATCTTTGCACCTTTTTATAAGATTTAACTTGTTTTAGCACGAAAACAAATTGGAGAAGTATTTCAAGACTTGCGTTAGTTAAAAAACATCATTCGGAACGCTTGGCACGAACACCGGCCAATGGCGTAGGTTGAAAATATCAGTCATCCGGAAAGAAGGATTCTATAACTTTGTCAGTGTATAAATGTAGGTGCCCTGGGCCCTGGGTAAAAAAAAAAAAAAAAAAAAAGAGAGAAAAAAAATGCTGATGTTGCCGAGTTCAGTAAAATTCCGTCGCACTTTGGAATCTCAGAAGGAATTCTGCTGTAAGATTTTTGTTATTATTTATTTATTCTGAAATGCGAAATAAAATTGATTTCATTTAGAGGCCCGCCTGGTAAAAGAGAAGAAAGCAAAAAGTAAAAGAGAAGACACACAAAAAAAAAAAATAGTACACAAACAGGAAAAGAAAATAAGAAAGAAAGACAAAAAAAAATCAGAAAGAAGGAAAAAAAGAAAGAAAGAAAAACACACACACACACACACACAAAAAAAAAAAACAAAGATTAAAAGAGTAAAGAAACGAACAGCAGACGACAAGGAATTAAACAAAGAAAATGAAAACAAGCATATTAAGAAAAAATAAAAAAATAATAGATAATAAAAGAAAGAAACAAACAGAAAGAAAGAAAAGAGAAAGAAATAAAAAAAACAATAACAAAACAAACAAGTCAAGAAAGCAAAAGAAATAAAAAAAAAATAACAAAAAATAGAAATATAGGTAATTATCTAAGCGCTGCTTAGATGTGGCACAAGGCCGAAAGTATGGGGTACTCAGTGAGGATCGAACTCACTACTCTTTCTCGGTTCGAGCGAGACAAAGAATATAAATATGGTGGTGAAAAGACAAAGTAAAAAAGTAAAAAAAAAAAAAAAGAAGCTACGAAAACCAACGAAGATAAAACTAAATAAAAATAAAATTTAAAAAAAGCGAGGAAGGAAAAATAAATAAATAAATAGCCGAAGAAAGACGAGAAGAATAAAAAAAAAAACGAAAATAAAAATGGGGGAAAAAAAGAAAGAAACACGAAAGGCAAAGAAACACGAAAACGAGTCAATGTTTTACTCTCCTTTTGTAATACTAATAACTATTACTACTAAGGTTGCTATTAGTACAACTGTTACATCTACACTACAGTATGTTAATGATACTGCTTCTTTGAACGCACCCAATTGGTCGGAAGGGAGTCGACGCGTCAACAGTAGTAGTAAGTACTTACTCTTATTGTAGGTTGGCAAATGACCTTCACGGATCAGTTTTCATTTTGGGCTGAGATTAGAAATGAAAATAAAAGTAGACTTTTAGGGATGTTTAAAAGTAGAGGTGGAATAGTTCAAGGGAAGAGACGCGGATCAGATTGTAGAGGGTGTTAAAATAAATGTCATCGAGAAAATACCGATTAATTTGTATCCAGCTTGCAATTATTGGACTCATTAAATTGTCGTCTGTAAAATGGAGGCGCGTCTGTTTCGAGGCGAGACCAAACTCTAACAGTGATAGTTCTGGCAAACGAGGCGAGAACAATTAAAAATGAACAATTTCCCTTTGAGCCAAAAGAAAGCTTTCATGATTCTGGCAATTATTCTTTTTTGTCATTTTCATCAAATATTGTTTGTTTCTTGAGATTTTTCCGGGACAATTTTCTTTATATGATTTCAACTTTCTTTGTATATTTCGTTTACTATTTTCAAACTGGAAATATTTTCTAGAAAGAAGGCGTTGCATATAAGTAAAGAAACGAAACAGTCCAATGAGTTTCTCTTTAAATTTTTGATATGAAGCGTTGTCATCATATTTTGCTTAAATTGGGTTAATTCACTGGTCTTTAATGTCTCTATCATCATATTTCGACTGCTCTATTCTCTGGCCTTCCTCATATGTCTACCAAACTTAGGAAACATCTGGGAATGTCGAATGTTCAAAGTGTGTTGTTTTATTTCTAACTTGATGTCTTTATCTTTAGTTGTCTGACGAGATGACCACGTGAACGTGTAGTAAAGCGATGGCGTGTGTTCAATCCCTGTGTGAAGTAGTGAAGAAATATCTCCGTGAAGATTCATGGTACCATCATAAGGACGATTTGGTGGTTACAACTTGTAAAGTTATCTAGGGGAAAAATAGACGTGACAGGGTTAGGAAGAAAACCAACACACTTCTATGGATCAATTAAAGGTTATCGTTCAGAATGTGAACGGGAGGAAGGCCGAAGAGTACGGAGATCGAAGAACATTGTTAAAAACGGCTAAGACCATAAAATTTCTATATATGAATAAATAAAATATTTGGACAAGTATCGCCATATTTATTGTTTTTATAGATATATATTTTGTTTAATCATATCACCCCAAGCAAGGCAGTAACGCCACTGATGTGCAGGGGGCTACGTGAGAGTGAAAAGATTTAGAAAAGAGAAAGCCGGAAACCACATCCTAAACAGGGAACAAGGGATGAGCCTCTACACCTGTACAAATAGACGCGGGTGGAGTGTCAACCGGGCGATAGTTTAGTCTATCTACTCCAATTGAAAAAAAATAAAATAAATAAATAAAATAAATAAATAAAAAAATAAAATAAAAATAAAAATAAAACGTAGGGGCGTTGAGTTAACTAACTTTTAACTATATTTAAGCTAATTTAGAAGTGAAAAAGAGTGATCAAAACAAAGGGAAAGATACTCGTCAAACTGACACATGAAATAATAATACCCAGAAGAGCAGACAAAATGACGTCGAGTCATTAACTTTTTGTTGTCTTGTCAGAATATCAAGAAAGCGATTTGTTCCAGTTTCAGCTTCACTGTTCGTCGTGTTCAATACTGTCAAATTATATTTTAATAGACGAACGAATTAAACGAAGCGTAAAATAACCATTTTACTAATGAAGTTAGTTCCTGGACAATTAACAGGTTCTCATAATTATGATAGCTTCTTGGACATGCAAGCGGTAGATAAAAAAAATAACGTCAGTCAGATCAATAAGCGACTTTCAGTAACTGTGCTTGAATTGAAAATATTTTTCATTCAATATTTTATTTATTCATTACGAGCAGTATAGCCCGGCGTTGCTCGGGTGTAATGAAAGCTTTAAAACTAATCCATGGTCCTGGGGCTCAGACTCTTTGGATGTTGGCACGAAAGACTAAAAAGCAATAGTTGTTTCTAGTTAAAGCGAAACCATAGACTGAAAGAAAAATGAATGGATGTAAGTCAAATTTTGATTTCCTGGTATCGATATCAAATAAGTTTTTTTCGTCGTAAACTGAATTTTGAGGGCTAAATAAGTCCTCTAAGTAAATGGTATCATGGCTGAGACTAAGAACTACAATTATACCTACTTAGAGCTAAACCCGAAGCAAAAACTAAAATAAAAGGACTGAAAAAAATACAGACATACAGGAAGATAAACAGACACGCACACACAAACATATATATATATATATATATATATATATATATATATATTATCGATTTTCTGCACTATTGTAAGAACTGCAACCTTGAAACTTCTGAATATCGTTTCATATGTCTTTGTTTATGAGTGTATCAAATTCGATTAAAATCGGACCACTCCTTCTATAACCCGATGTTTTTGACTATCGATTTTCTATATTTATCGGGGGTACCTCGACACAAAACCTAGCTAAAAACACTCGCAGACACTTATAGTCCAACTGTGTAAATTTTTAAGAAAATCGGTTCAGCCGTTTCGGAGTCTATAGGTAACGGACACACATACACAGAGACATACACACACATACACACAGATAGGTTCCATTTATTATATAAATTTAGATTTCTATTCAAGTAGCTGTGCTCGTGCTTAAACTAATCATACTGGCATCAATGCGGCAATACCTACACAGTTTCTTACTTAAGCTACAATATATATATATAATCAATCGTATCACCCTGAGCAAGGCGGTAACGCCACTGATGTGCAGGGGGCTAAATAAGAGTAAAAAGATTAGATAGGAGGAGAGTGAAGGGTAAGACGAACCAGTTAGAAAGGAGCAAGAGAAAGATGGGAATACAGGTGTGATGATAGTTGCAAAGGTGGAGAGAAAGGAAAGGATATACAGGGTGGTGTAGAAAGAAGTGGTTAAGAGATGAGTATTGACATTGCATTTAAATTCCTGGATCTTGTAGCCGTCAGGAGAACAAGAATATGAAAGCGAGTTTCACAGGCGGGAAGTGCGATAAATAAAACTGAAGGAGTAGAATTGTCGTCTGCATTTGGTTGATCTAACTGTGAATGGGTAAGACCCAGTTGCCAATCTGGTTGCACGAGTAAACACCTGTTGCAGGGGCACCAGTGATTTAAGTCCGTTGGAGCAGAAGCCATTAAAGTATTTATAGAACAGACAGAGGGAAACCACATTCCGTCGGTGGGGAAGTGGCTGCAGTAGAGTCGCCAAGTCGGTACCTATCACAAGCCGCCAAGTCGGTACCTATCACATTACTGATTCTCTTTTGGAGCCTGTCAAGAACACTGAGATGAACAGCGGTAGCGCCCGACCATATATGACAGCAGTACTGCATGCACGAACGGATGGTTGATTTGTATATATGCAGGATGGATTCAGGCGGAAAAAACACCCTGTCCCGACACAGTGACCCAACCTTCCTAGAAGTGGATTTAGCTATTGACTCAATGTAATGGTTCCACTTGAGATCGGAAGAGAGGGTAAGGCCGAGGAGGCGGAGTGTATTGCTCTCAGAGAGACTCGCTTGGTCCATGCATATGGGAGGCAGGAGAGGTTGCCTGTGATGATTGACAGACAGCAGCTTGGTCTTAGACGTATTGAAATTTACAAGCCACTTCTTACCCAAGTCTACCACAGAGTGGCGGTCCTTCTCAAGGTCAGCAGCAAGGTTATGTTTGTCCGCCACGCCGGATTTCTTACTGATGCGGGAGTAAATTGTGGTACCATCTGCGTAGATGCCTACTTGGCACTTGATCTCGCCTGGGAGATCATTTATGAAAATAAGGAAGAGCGTCGGGCTTAGGATAGAGCCCTGGGGGACACCAGCGTTTGTACAGTAGGATGTGATATGTCACAGACTGACATTTTCAATGGCTTTTTTTTTTTGTTTTTTATCACGGATCATTTTAGAATACGGGTTTTAAAAATGCATATTTATACTTATACCGGATTGGAAATTGTTAGTAAATATAAATATATTCTATTGTCACTATAATTCCCGGTGAATGAAAAAAGCAACTGCAAGATACAATAGCGTTCAAAAGAAATGAGAAACCTACCTACTTCCAGCAAAAAAGCTTAATTTTTACTAAGAAGTTGTAAATATTCGACAATGAACTTTACGGAATAGTTTATGTGGTTAGGATCAGAGATGCAAAAATCTGAGTCACTAGGGAAAATAATATTGATATACATACATATTTTTTTAATTTTTTGTTTTTTATAATCGTGTGGCCCAAGCAAGGCATTTTACTGCCACCGTTGTGCAGGGGTTACATAGGAGGAAAGTTATGAGAAAGAATGACAGATTACAGGGGGTGTCAGTAAGAGGGTAAAAGAAGGATGAGAATACTGATGAGAGTGGAGTGGATGGAGAAAGGAGCATGAGAGAGAGGATGCGGGTTAGTGAGACAGGATATGACTATTGCTTTACATTTAAATTCTTGGAGATTGTAGCTGTCGGGAAAGCAAGTAAATGGAAGAGAATTCCACAGGTGGGAAGTGCGAGAAAAGAAGCCACTCTACCTGGAAGTAAAACACTGCGCCTACGCGGATTAACTCTCACATCAAACCTCAAGTGGAATAACTATATAAAATCCATAGCTAAATCCGCTGCTAAAAAGTCGGTTCTCTGTGAAGGGCCAGGAAGTTTTTTCTCGTCCGAAACAATCCTGCACATATACAATCTACCATGCATTGAATATTGCTGCCATATCTGGTCGGGTGCTCCTGCTATCCACCTAGGTGTCCAAATCCAACAGAGAATCTGTAATGTGATCGATCCCGACTTGGCAGTTAGGATACACTCACTTTCTCACCGACGCAGTGTGGCTTCCCTGTGTCTCTTTTACAAATAGTTTCACGGCTTCTGCTCCAATGAAGTTAGTTCACTAGTACCCCCTATATATAAATTTCCTCGAGCCACATGATTAGCAACTAGGTCCCACCCTTTTACTGTGAAACCGATAAATTGTAAACGCAAATTCTACTCCATTAGCTTCTTTCCTCGCACTTCCCGCCTGTGGAATTCTTTTCCGCATACTTGCTTTCCTGACAGTTACAATCTCCAAGAATTTAAATGTGAAGTCAATAGTCACCTCCTGTCTCACTAACTTACATCCTCTCTCTCATGCTTTTCTACATCCACCCCACTCTCATCAGTACTCTCTTCCTTCTCCTACTCTTTTGCTGACATCCCTTGCAACCTCTCACTCCTCATAACATTCCTCCTCGGCCCCCCACTCTCATTAGTAATCTCTTCCCTATCCTACTCTCTTCCTGACACCCCCTGCAACTTCTCATTCCTCCTCGTCCACTCCACTTTCATCAGTACGCTATTCTCTCTTCTACCCCCTGCAACCTTACACTTTTCATAACATGCCTCCTATGTAACCCCCTGCACAACAGTAGCAGTAAAATGCCTTGCTTGGGGCGAAACGATTAAAAAAAAAATATCCTAATCTGGGATGACGATAATCTTGAGAAGGGTCAAGAATGTTATTTCTTTTACATGTTTTATTCTCAGTATCACGAGGTATTCATGTTTGTATCTCCGCTCATATTGTGTCCACAAATTTAAGTTCTATTACTGTCCTGAATGATTATAGATTAGTTAAGTGACATACGTGATTTGGGAAAAAGACATGGCTGATTGGACAGAAGATTTTTCCGCATTAGGTTGCTCTCTATGGTAGACTGGTTGCCAACCCAGTCTGTCCTGCTATTCAACCCACAGCTGGCGGGATAAGAGATGGATTCATACCTTTCCAAGGGTATTTGTGCGTAAATGAATGTAACGAATTTAATTGTAATTTGAACCCGGGTGTCTAATTTCTCGTTCCGGGCCGATATCCACTGCAACACAACATGCATCCATAACAGACTGATTATAGATACTACTCCTGAAAGGTCATTGTAGAATATCTATAGCTTCTTAGTAAAGATAATCAAATTAATTATTTATTTTTATACCTTGGCGACTCAGTCCTTTATTTCACTATTTTATAAGCTCTTAGGTGTTCTAACAGAAGACAGAAAGTATAACACAGAGATCCGAAGGCGAACTGGCATGGCGAAGGACGCGTCCCAGAAGCTGACTAAAGTATTAAGACACAGGAAACTTTCACTAGAACCAAAGAAGAGAGTACTGGATTGCCATGTGATGTCAGTTCTTCAATATGGCAGTGGATTCTGGACAATATCATCAAAGATGAGGGAAAAACTTGAAGCAGCTGAAATGTGATTATACAGAAGGATGCTGAGGATATCGTAGACTGAGCATGTGAGCAATGATGTGGTTTTGGAAAGGATGCAAATTAAAAAGAAATTAATACTGGGCATCAGGAAGAGACAGCTAAAGTTCCTGGGACATGTAATAAGGAATGAGGTCTTGGAGAATCAGATACTAACAGGCCAGATAGAGGGAAAAAGAGACAGGGTAAACCAGCAGATAACATATTTGAAGGACCTGAGCAGGTGCATGTCAGAACGAGAGTTGCGTGGTGTTACAGCATAAGAGTCACGAGGGATAGAGAAACGTGGAAAACCATGATCGCCTACGTCCTGAAAGGACAAGGCACATAGAAGAAGAAGAAGAAGAAGAAGAAGAAGAAGAAGAAGAAGAAGAATGTCTTCTTTCAGTGCTGATATGTAAGTCATGGTAGTTCATAAAAACATTTTATTTTATTAGAAACTTAACCAATAATAAAATTGTGAAACTGTCCCGGTTTATGGCTTAGAACTTGTATATATATATATATATATATATATATATGTACGTACGTAGGTGTTGAAAACCTAGCGTGACTAAGAAGGGATTTCATCCTCCAAGTTTTGATGTTAGCTCGATTGTTCAGATCTGGGAAAGTGGGTCGGGCTGAAACCTTTTCAGACTCCCACCACGTACTGATATATAGGCTTTCTTTAATAGCCAAATCAGAAATGTGGCCTTTTTTTTTTAAGTTTACAGTATTTCTAATATCCGTTTACATTTCTTGTATAATAAAGTTTTTTTATGACCAACTATCAAGAGGGACATACATATAACAAATAAATAAATAAATAAATAAATAAAATAAAAATCTCTCCAGCGGGGCACCAGTCGTTTAGGGCAAATCAAGAAGCCAGTTAATCTCTCCTTGCGGGTGCGCGCGCTCTCACACATAGAAACGCACACAGTTAGACCCACTGTATCCAGCATTAACAGCACGTCTTTATTTTCAAACTTTTAACTCAACCTCTCCCCTCTCGTAGAAACTCCGTTAATCGAATTCAAAAGTTAAAATAAAACGAGCAAGATCATACCGATTCACGATATTAAGTTCCTGAGATACGAATATTGCTTTGCTCCTGGATGACGTGGCGATTATGACTCTCGACAACGTCCTATAATTGGTAACTCTTTTTACTCTCTACCTGTTCCTTCATCTAGTCACATATTATCGTCAGGTCGGAGGCCCACTGGCTTTTTTGTCTCTTTTGTGTTGCGAGTGTTAGCAAAATATAAAACCAAACCAAATACGAACCCGTTTAACTTTTATCTATCTTACACATACTTCCTATCCTTAATCATTCCCTACACACCCTTATAACATACCTAGATGTGCAGTTCGTGGACAAGATAGCGGCTCGGGATGATAAATAAGGGAACTAAGTTCAGATTCCAGTCAAGTTCGTTACATTTCACTTACACTTGGGAAAGGTATGACTACATCTATCCTCTCACCTATCTATGGATTAAATAGTAGGTCTTGTATTTGGGAAAATAGTTCTTTCCAAAATGTTAATTCAATATTCACTAGCAATCCAAAAAATGTCTCGGCTTTAAATAATCTAAAAAGTGCTGATAGCCCGTAAAAAAAACAAATTCAGTCAATCATTACAACATCTTCATAGTTAAAATTAAGCCGATGATAATCAAGTGCTGAAAGTGAATACAAACGCTCCAAAATACACAACGGATGTCCTTGGATCATTCAGTAGACACCTGAAGATATCCAGAGGTTGCTTGAATGAAACGTCCTGTCTAAAAAAATAACTATAATAATTAGAATAAGAACAAATTAATTAAACTATGTTTTCAAGTTCTGATCGTTAAAACGAAATACAAAAATGAAATGATCTTACGACTAGATTCAAAATAAGCTAATGAAAACTTAATGACTAATATTTACTGTTGATAACGACAAATATGAAGACAATATGAAAAGAGAATCCACGCAATGATGTCCATTATTCCTTCCAGAAATTATACAACAATATAACAAGAAGAATCTGAAGACTAAAAATATTCTGTTGAATATAATCTTAAATGTACGGAATAATTAACTTCGTTTGTGTAAGGTACTCACAAAATATAGTCCGATTAGTTTATGGGGGAAGGGATACTGTCAAAAAGAGACAGGAAAATAATCTTGCGTAAAATACCTTTAATAATGGGACGCTCATGATTTTGTTAGAATTGTTTTTAGTTGAACATTCTGGGCGGAACGAAGCGATAATAAATCTTTTGATTCACTCAGTTGGAACTTTCCTAATCGAACTTGTTTGCTTAATCTCCGGTAAGATGCGTAAGAATTCGGATCAGTTTTCGCAGATTAAAGTGATTGGCGGGCGTGGCAGCTTGTCTTGATAGCTGTCACATCGCCAAACTAGCTGATCGGAGCGAGATTGAGAAGTGTGTGTGTGTGTATGTGTGTGAGAGAGAGAGAGAGAGAGAAAGAGAGAGAGAGGGAGAGAGAGAGAGAGAGATGATTTTGTGTGTGTGTGTACGAGTGGAAGACGATAAAATGATTTGGATGTTGGAAAGAAGAATAAAAGTCAAATATATCTAACTTATTTAATTATTTTCCAGCCCCACTTCTCAGAGAGCCGAGTTCGTATTCCAGTTAAATTCGTTGGATTCATTTACACGTAAATATGTCACTTCTCCCTCCGACTATGGGTCAAACAGCAGAACAGATTGAGTTCTGCAGCCTTGGTTTGTTCAACCAGTCATATCGCTTTCGCTCAAGCGTGTATAACATGCCACTTAACTGACTGACTAACCATATATATATATATATATAGTATATCGAGGTAGCAAGTAATTTTCTAAACATATGTTGTTAAATATAAGAGTCAATGAATGTCTATTATGTTTAATCATGAGCCGTTCTAAACGTCGTATTTTGGCTTTAATTTCAGTTGAAAATAAAGACAAAAATTCTCCAACATTTGGATAATTATTTATTAGTTTTCTTCTAAGCTTTCGGCTCACATGAGCCATCTTCAGAGAGGTAGTTCAAACTGAAATATTATAAAATCCACCATCACCGATGATTTTATTTTGTGTTGATCAGAATACTATTAAACAACATTTCTCTGAAAAGCATAAACATGTAGGTAATATCAGACAGATTTTGGTCAATAATACTGTGATCCTTACTCATACACACAGTAAGAGGAACCTGCAGATATTGGAGGCCATGTACATCAAATCAAAACTACCAACACTCAATAAAATCAACTTTAAAACAGGAAATAACATATTACATTGCATTTGACTACATGGTTTTGTTGTCATTTCGCGCTATCCCGCGGTGTGACGTCATAAAACCGCATCGCAAATTTAAGAACTGCGTTTATTATTTTTGGTAACTATTGCCGTTGCCAAGCGGAGTTTTATGTCAACACAAAATAAAATCGTCGGTGATGGTGGATTTTATCATATTTCAGTTTAAACAACCTCTCTGAAGATGGCTCATGTGAACCGAAAGCTTATAAGAAAACCAATAAATAATTATCCAAATGTTGGAGAATTTTTGTCTTTATTTTCAACTGAAATTAAAGCCAAAATACGACGTTTAGAACGGCTCATGGTTAAACATAATAGACATTCATTGTCTCTTATATTTAACAACATATATATATATATGAGAGGGAAAAGAAACAAGGGAAAAGGGTAGGATGAGGGAGGAAAAAAGAAAAAAAAGAGAAAAAGTTGGTTATTATATATTCTTTGGGGCCAACCCCCAAAATGAATCTTCGCTCTGATTAACCAAAAGATACACACATGTAAATTTTATATCTTCCTACATACACAGCAAACCAAAGGTTTTTGTCATTTAAATGTAAATCATCTGCACAATCAACATCAAACATTAACTGATGAAGAGAATCTATCTTGAAACATAGAAATTTCCGTGTCGCAATGTGCAATTAATTCATAATTATATAATTATTTAAAGCTCTATAATATTTATTATATTGAGCACTCTTCATAATAAAATAAATGCCGGGGAATTCAAAATAATGAAACCTTGAGTCCTCTTCACCTGGAATTATATATGAGAGGTGTGTTAAAATAAGTAACAGATAGGAAAATGTTTATAAATTTAACCTGTTTCACTTTTATTTAAGTTTTATTAAAAATTTTTGGCAATGTTTTATGCATGTTTCCAGATTTTGAGTTTTGTCTTGTTGGTTTTTCAGTGGTCAGTAAGATCTTACGTGATTTTGTTTTGTGTCATTAGTGTGTATGTGGATGCATGTATGCGTATGTGTGTGTGTGTGTGTGTGTGTGTGTGTGTGTGTGTCAGTGTGAGAGAGTGTTATTATTGTTATTGTTATTATATATGAGTATATCAGAGAATAGTTTGTGTGCTGGAGAAAAATATTTATCTGTCATGCAGTGAGTATACGGGAAACATGGAATTAAATGCATGAAAGATTTGTTATTACTTGAAAATTATTGCCTGTTTAATTTATTGTGTTTTAAAACCCAGAACAAATACCGGGGGGGGGATATGCTAAATTAAATGCCTAACTTGTTATTGTCGACGAAACTCCTAGAATCCGAAAAGCCAGCATCTGGGAACGCAAGAGATGATATTATTTTTTTTTTTTAATTTTTTTTAGGAAACTTTACCTCACCTTATGCCAAACAAAGTTTTGGGCAGCAAATGATTATCTATCTATCTATCTATCTCTCTCAGTCTGTTCATATCTATCTATCTATCTATCTATCTATCAACACACACACACACACACACACACACCTGTCTTATATATATATTATTTGATTTATCTACCATAACTATTATATAATTAATTATCAACTGAATTAATTATTAAATATTTTTCCTGTTCATGTATATCAACTGCTATCAATAACCACATGATTGATTTAGTTCTGTTCCAACAAGATATATCCAACGATAACCATCTTGTTTCATCTTGATCATATAATAAATGATCTTTATTCAGTTTATTTATCACCTGCCTGACCAATTCAATAATTTGACCATCTATTCAATCAATTCATCAACTTCAAAGTCCTGAACACATAATTAGAATTTTATCAATTATCCAGACCATCATAGCAGAAAACACTACAAATAATGTCTATTAACCAATCATTATCAATAAGGATCAATTGTTCAATTATTCATTCATGAGAGTCCTTGTCTTTTATGTAACATTTGATACAACACCATCATCAATACAGTATTCACATCATTCATCATTACCATTCATATTCATCAATATCACCTGTCATCTACATCTATCAATTTACCATCACCTTCATCAACAATATCCATACCACCATTCATCTAGCATTCACCATCATCTACATCTGTTCATCTACATCTAACAATGGTTCTCACCCACTTCTCCATTCCCACTTCCTCCATTTGCTATATATATATCTATCTATCTATCTATCATCTATCTATCTATCTATCTATCTATCTCAGTCTGTCTATCTATCTATCTATCTATCTATCTATCTGTCTGTCTACCTATCTATCTATCTATCTATCTATCTCGCTCTGTCTATCTATCTATCTATCTATCTATCTATCTATCTATCTATCTTAGTCTGTTCATATCTATCTATCTATCTATCTATCTATGTCTGTCTATCTATCTATCTATCTATCTCAGTCTGTTCATATCTATCTATCTATCTATCTCAGTCTGTCTATATCTATCTATCTATCTATCTATCTATCTATCTATCTATCTATCTATCTATCTCAGTCTGTTCATATCTATCTATCTATCTATCTATCTATCTATCTCAGTCTGTACATATCTATCTAACTATCTATCTATCTCAGTCTGTACATATCTATCTATCTATCTATCTATCTATCTATCTATCTATCTATCTCAGTCTGTCTATATCTATCTATCTATCTATCTATCTATCAATCTATCTATCTATCTATCTATCTATCTATCTCAGTCTGTCTATCTATCTATCTATCTATCTATATCTCAGTCTGTCTATCTATCTATCTATCTATATCACAGTCTGTTCATATCTATCTATCTATCTATATATATCACAGTCTGTCTATATATCTATCTATCTATCTATATATCTCTGTCTGTCTTACTCATTCATTCATCTATCTCAGTCTGTTCATATCTATCTATCTATCTATCTCAGTCTGTTCATATCTATCTATCTATCTATCTATGTATGTATATCTATCTATCTATCTATCTCAGTCTGTTCATATCTATCTATCTATCTATCTCAGTCTGTTCATCTATCTATCTATCTATCTATCTATCTATCTATCTATCTATCTATCTATCTCAGTCTGTCTACATCTATCTATCTATCTATCTATCTATCTATCTCAGTCTGTTCATATCTATCTATCTATCTATCTATCTATCTCAGTCTGTTCATATCTATCTATCTATCTATCTATCTATCTATCTATCTCAGTCTGTCTATCTATCTATCTATCTATCTCAGTCTGTTCATATCTATCTATCTATCTCAGTCTGTTCATATCTATCTATCTATCTATCTATCTATCTATCTATCTATCTATCTATCTCAGTCTGTCTATCTATCTATCTATCTATCTATCTATCTCAGTCTGTTCATATCTATCTATCTATCTATCTATCTATCTCAGTCTGTTCATATCTATCTATCTATCTATCTCAGTCTGTTCATATCTATCTATCTATCTATCTATCTCTGTCTGTTCATATCTATCTATCTATCTATCTATCTATCTATCTATCTACCTGTCTGTTCATATCTATCTATCTATCTATCTATCTATCTATCTATCTATCTATCTACCCCAGTCTGTTCATATCTATCTATCTATCTATCTATCTATCTATCTATCTATCTATCTATCTATCTTAGTCTGTTCATATCTATCTATCTATCTATCTATCTATCTATCTTAGTCTGTTCATATATCTATCTATCTATCTATCTATCTATCTATCTATCTATCTCAGTCTGTCTATCTATCTATCTATCTATCTATCTATCTATCTATCTCAGTCTGTCTATCTATCTATCTATCTATCTATCTATCTATCTATCTATCTCAGTCTGTCTATCTATCTATCTATCTATCTATCTCAGTCTGTTCATATCTATCTATCTATCTATCTATCTATCTATCTATCTATCTATCTATCTATCTATCTCAGCCTATCATATCATCTATCTATCTATCTATCATCTATCTCATTCATTCATCTATCTATCTATCTATCTATCTGTCTATCTATCTATCTATCTATCTACCCAGTCTGTCTATATATCTATCTACCTGTCCATCTACCTATCTATCTATCTATCTATCTATCTATCTCTATCTGTCTATCTATCTACCTATCATCTATCTATCTATCTATCTATCTATCTATCTATCTCAGTCTGTCTATCTATCTATCTATCTATCTATCTATCTATCTATCTATCTATCTCAGTCTGTACATATCTATCTATCTATCTATCTATCTATCTATCTATCTCAGTCTGTTCATCTATCTATCTATCTATCTATCTATCTATCTATCTATCTATCTATCTCAGTCTGTCTACATCTATCTATCTATCTATCTATCTATCTATCTCAGCTCGTTCATATCTATCTATCTATCTATCTATCTATCTATCTATCTATCTATCTATCTATCTATCTATCTATGTCTGTTCATATCTATCTATCTATCTATCTATCTATCTATCTATCTATCTCAGTCTGTCTATCTATCTATCTATCTCAGTCTGTTCATATCTATCTATCTATCTATCTATCTATCTATCTCAGTCTGTTCATATCTATCTATCTATCTATCTCAGTCTGTTCATATCTATCTATCTATCTATCTGT